>APFE031086352.1:50921-67416 GCA_000404065.3 Pinus taeda | reverse complement strand
AAAGTAGGGGTTTTTTAAATTGGGAAGTTGTATTGGGTTCATATTGGTAGGGGGTTAAATGATATGATTTTTAGAGGGATTTTCCAATATGTAGTCAAATTAAGGGCATTTTTTAATATGCCACAAACACACATGATATGTGAATCCCCCATGCTCTAAATCTAATCTTTGTCCCCTACAGAAAAGTAAAAACAACCCTTGCATTCAATCTTTGTCATTAATCTTGCATTCAACATATTTGTCAATAATGTGAACAAGGCATTGTAACAACACAATACATAACCATACTTAATTTTTGTCTTCAACCCTGCATGCATTATCAAGGGACAAACAACAACATTAAACTCATCAAATTCATTGGCGCATTGGCTTCAATCCTGCATATAGCCTCAGAGGACAAGCAACATCATACACATTAGATTCACGAACCTATGACCATGAATCTCATACTTTGGACATAAGCACTTTATGGAGACACAACCATGCACTTTGAGCTTTTATTGAAGTGAGAAGCACTCACTGTGGAGATCATTATTTCCCACTTGTGTGGGACGTTTTTGGCATTTATGCTATGTTTTTGAGCTATCATAAGGTCAGCTTGTGACCTTAGACTTGTTGAATGCTTAAACAAACTTGTTTTAGGGTTTTTCTTGTAAAAATTATGGAAATAAGGCATGTTAGCCCTCATATAAATGGAGGCCTTATTTCATTTATTACCATCATCATCATTCATCACACTCTCCTCTCTATGGAAGTGCATACTAGTCCTTGTCTCTTATACTTTGCCAAAACGTTATCTTTAAGGTGTGAATGCTCTTGGAGATGGTATCTTTGCTTGAGGATTGTTTCCTTAGATTGATTGAAGTAATTCTTATGGAAAATTTTGTATTTTTATCCCATATTTTCTATATTTTGCATGTTGTATAGTTAGGTTTCTACATGTTCGATGATATAAATTGCTAAATTTATCTTGAAATCTTTCTCCTTTATCATATGTAAGATCCTTTTTTTTGGAATATTTTGAGAGAACTCCAAGTGTGCATCTCTTAAATCTAAAATCTCCTCTCACAAGGAAGCCACTAGGGTTAATGAGTGGATGCCCTAGTCATCCTACCCACTTCAACAAAATTGTTCTCATCGGATTTGCCCTAGAAGGCTCCATTTACCCATTTAGAACAAGGCACTAGTCATAGTGGTATTGATCAAACCCTATACCTTAACACATTTCTCCTTGTTTCTTAAACTCTAGATATTTAGGGTCAAGGTTAGGGTTTATGCAAAATATTGTTAAAAAGTAGTTTATTTTTGATGTATCGTTGCTCTTTATGTACGAGTTGCATTTAATAATTATCCAAAAGCAAAATCTTGCACTTATTGCATGTTAAACCCTATTTATAGAGCTGACATCATCATTTATATATATATATATATTTTTATGCATGTTTCAAACATACCTAGTTCCTTAATATTCAATTGAAGGTCATGTTCCTTTGTTGATTTAGCATTGAAAATACCTTTTCTTTTGGCTATTACATGGCATTGCTTGCCCTATCACTAAAAATATGCAAAACCCTAACTGATAATAGTCCTATATTTCATTTAATTGCTCTAAGGATAGTCTCTGAACTCTAGTAAAAAATATATAAGCCCTCTAGACTCTATCAAGATTTTATTATTGAATCCTTTTAAGGAAGCCTCCCTTGTGGTTGAGTACCATTAAACATTTGGAGAAAGGCTATCAAGGTGATAGCAACAACCAATATCTTGTTGCTTTGAGGTCTACACCTGTCTTGTGAAACTTTGCACTAGGCATGTTAGATTTTGCGGCGACAATGCCCACTCGATTATTAAGACAATTGCATAGAAAATATGCCATAATTATTATCATCATGATAAAGAGGAGAAATAGGGTTTGGCTTTGATACTTTTAGATTGATTATTTGAATTATTCAATCACGTGAAAGAAAGTGCCCAAAGTTCGTTCTCCTATTATTAAAATTAAATACCAACCTATTCAAAAAAATTAATCAAAATATAAGTAGCAAGCACTTCTAGAGAAAGGGAAGCTCCAAAAAATGTGATAGTTGATCTTCTATTGTTCAATAAATTGGACAACAAGTTGACCCTTCTTGGCACCAATTTCTAAGAGTATCCATACAGATGAAAGCTTTGTCAATTTGCATAACAATCAACCCAACATTGCATTTGGAAGACATATGAGTGAGAAGAGTGCTCCCTTCCCACTAACCAAATCCGAGAGGAAGCATCTGGTGAGTGCCTCCAAATAGATTTGGTCATTCCAATATTAAATATACTACCACAAATTCTACAACAAAAGTAAAATAACAAACATCTAAGAGAAATTGCCTTCTCTAAAGATGGCATAAATAGCAAATAATAACAATTATCCCTAAAAAAGAACAAATAAGAAAGAAGATTGATATTAATATATAGATCATTACAATAGCATTACAAAAAAAACCCACCAATTCCGCAATATGACTTCAAACCACCATGAAACATGGTGAAAGATAAAGCCTTGCCGCTATCCATATAATATCACTTATGTAATACGTAAAACCACTGAAATTGAATAATAGCTGCAACCAACTTAAATTCATCGCAGATAAAACCTTGCCACTATCTATACAATATCACTTATGTAATAAGTAAAACCACTGAAATTGAATAAGAGCTGCAACCAACTTAAGTTCATCTATTTTAAAATCGAACAAGAACATGTACCATTACAAAGAAGTTTAATTTATTAGATACACATCTTGAGTTCCATTTTCCCACCAATCTCGCAATAGTTGATATCCAGATTGACTGACATTTAAAATCTGATGCCTAAAGGAATAGTTGATTTTAAGAGCTATACAATTATGTACTTTTCTACCAACAATGCCATAAAATCTGATGCCTAAAGGAAGTTGTTTTTAAGAACTATACCATGATGTACTTTCCTACCAACAATGCCATAGAAAATTAACTAGATTTGTTGTACTATTACAAAGTAATTTTATGCTATAAATTGACAAATATTTCATCCAACAATAAAATTGTTATACCATCATTTGCTTTTACACATGATTAAAATTAATATAGCAATTTTACAAACTGAATGGCACCACAAAATGCCACAAATAACTTCATTGAAGTCAAGGAAAAAATAGTTGTTTCCAAGCGCACTAATTTCAAATATTTGAAATAATTTTGGTTTTGATTTTAATCCCAAATGACTATTTTCTTACATCAAAGTTCCAAATACTCAACTTTATGATTTCTAATTTTTATGATTTTTTTGAGATGTTTATAAATTTTGAAAGTCAGTTTCAAATACAGAATTGAAAACTGAGTTGTCATTGTCAAGGCTTCATACATTTAAACCATCACTTTGTTTAGAGTATTGGCAAAATGCTAAAAATAAGATAAATTTGGCATTGCAATGTTTACCCAAAATATCCAATAAAGACAATGATTGACGTTTTGTACAGAAATCCTTTTTTCAGGTTTTCTTCTTTGCAAAAGAAAAAGCTCAATGCTATTCTTGCAATTTTTTGAAGAAAATAGATGCATATGAGGAGTTGCTCATCCAACCGAATACATGGCATTGCTCATGTTTTGCAAAAGTATGTCAGTATAAAGTCTCTCTCCACATTTACAATATATATCTGTCTTTTTCCTATCATCTGATGTTTGGCTTCATTGGAATGCGTATTAATTCAAGAATCATGGGCTAAAAATCGAAGAGAACATCATGTCATCCAGTATGAGTTAGTTGCCTAACCCTTGTAGAAAGAGGCAAGCAGTTCATTGAAAAGGATGAGCACCAAACTGTCCATATCAACCAGAATTTTCAAATCATTAGTTGCACACAATCGTTGAAAGGCCACAAAACTCGGTGCAAGATATATTAATGACTAGGTAATAATAAAACAGGTTGTCTCGAGTTTTTTAACTGAATCAAAACTCAATTACTAAGACTTGATGAGTATATTTTAAAAGCTGCCATCTTCATCTAATATTTAGATTTGTACTGAAGCACTCTCACCACCTGGTTGTGAAGATATTACAAGTCCCTAGACTCACAAAGTTCTGTCCCATCTTGAACATGCAAACAAAGCCAAAGTTGTCTGAAGTAATTGCATATCATGGCAACACTACTACTTTTAAGAGTTTTCTCATTTGCAATCAAGCTGAAGAAATGATAATCTCTCTTAATGTTTCAAAAATCAACAGCAAAGACAAATATGACCATGCTCAGTGATTTCTCATCTTTCATAGAGAATCAAGAAAAGTACGTGTAGAGCTACAAGTTTATGATACAATTTGTACAGGTGTTGCAACCAGTCTCTCAAGCAGCACTTGAAAGATCAATCCAGTTTGACATGTAATCAGTATGAACAAAAAGATGGAACTTTTTACTTCTGGCTGAAATTCTCCTGTTTGTCATCTGGCTTACAGAATGCCGTTCCTCCCTGTGTAGTAGATAAAGTAACGAGAGTGCTTGAGACATAGGTAGATATTCTATTGAAAAGTTTAATTATCAATAATAATCACGTGTTTCTCAGCTAGTCTATGTTTTGAAATAGATCATAACTTACAAACACATATTGTAGATGTCTTTTCGACGCTTTTGAATTTCGTCACTCTTGAACCAATCTTTGGTGAGCTGGAAACAACAATTTTCCTGGTTACATCTAAATGTTGTGTCCAGACTCCAAACAACAGATTTCATTGAAGGGAAGAAATAGAAGATATATCAATACTTACAAAATAAGGATAACAACCATTAGATATGCTGAAATTCTCTGGAGCCGATTGCAAAAAGAGATCAATGAAATGGAGCAGGAAAACGCCACAGTCATTACCATTTGTCTGCTGAGGCGCCTGCAATGAATGTCACATTAAATGATCAGGTTGAGTCACTTTTGTGACAGAACATGAACATGAAATGGAACCAAACACAGATACAATTTCTAAAGATACAATCAGTAAGAATTTATTACATCGGGAACCAAAAGAGGGATCTTTGCAATTATTTTGTCCCCGTCCTGCTTGCCTTCTTCTTTATGAATATCTATGAGGAACCTATAGAAGTTATGTCAAAACATCCTCGTGAACTGGCATATAGGGAAGTTAAATCCTACATGTACACTACAGCTGGTGAACAAGCAAATGACAAAACCCTTGGTTTTCTTTTGAAATTGGTAGGACCGACTTGTTTTCATAAACACCAAAAACAAAAGGATAAATTTTGAAGGATAAATAACGGAACAACTGGCAACAATTAGGTTGTAAAGGACAAAGTAATGTGCCAAGAGTTCATACTCACTTTCTTATCAGGGGTTCAAGCCGATTTGGATTTGTTTCCTTCAATGAATCCAAAAGCAACATGCATGGTGTCCTTGTTGGGTACCGAAACCCTCTCCAAAATGACAGAGAATCAATAAATTCCAATGGCTCCTACACATGAATGTGAATCTTTCAGACTTTCATTACACAAACACAACTTTCTTTTCTGACTGCAAGGTCACGAGCCACTAGATATCCATCTAAAGATCACAATTGTAGAAAAGATAAGAGAAAGGAAGATTTTTCTCCAAAGATAAACAAAGATTAGAAAGAAGGAAATACATTTACAGTACCAGTGAACTATCGGAATGAAAACGTATTGCGTTGCAAAAATACTTTTTGCCTTCGTCCATTTCAATACATTGAAGGATAATGCCTCTTCAAGATACATTGAAAACCACAAACAATCCAAGAAAGTACAAGACTTCTGTTTAGCCTCGGGTAGATTCTTCCACAATCGCCTGCACATGGAATGAGATGCACGTAAATTTATTAGCAATACTTGCCATATGACTAATTTTTTATATAAAAAAGGTCAAGAATAAATTCATCCAAAAAAGAATGTATCACTTTTGACTAATTTCAATTTTGACCAATCAACTTTGACTATTAGTAAAATTTGGCCAATATGTTCTGCAAAATTTGTAAAACAGAACGAGCATAAATTTTTGTCTTCACTTGACACAAAGATGATTCTTGTTTGAAGGATAACAAAGATCGGTTAGTGTTCTATGTGTTTCAAGAAAATGCAGCTTTTTCAAAGGGTAGTTTGTTCGCCTTCAAAAGCAGGGCAAATTGACATCTCTTAATAAAACGCAAAACTTGAAAGTAAAGCAAGAGCGAATGCAAGACGATGTAGAAATGAGAATACAGGAGTCACTTCTCTTAGTTTCCGCTGCTTTGGACAAAGTCCTATTCTTTGGGTGCACGACCACCTGTTAAGAACTCTTTTCAGTATAAAACCCGTTAAGATGGACTAAATTCTCTAATGTAGATTGAAGTACTTCAACAAACATATAGTACCAGCAAACTTTACAGAACCAAACGTGATTTAGTTTATGAAACAAACTTTATATAGAAGAAATAAGTTGGTGTCATCTGTTAAACAAAAGGGTAATAGCAGACAAGTACAGACTCTGATTAACATATAGAACCAGCAAACTTTACAGAACCAAACGTGATTTAGTTTATGAAACAAACTTTATATAGAAGAAATAAGTTGGTGTCATTTGTTAAACAAAAAAGTAATAGCAGATAGGTACAGACTCTGATTTGAGATCCTATCGACATTACAGGACATGGGCGTGGAACTGTATGTAAAGGGCCTACAAGATTTCACTTTCAGAGGCTCAAGCCCAGCCAAATTAACAAGAAAAAGAATTTAAAAAAATTTATGGCAAACTGGGATAAGTAAGAATTTACTCCATATATTTGTCAATGATGTTGGTATCGAGGTAATCATCTAGCTTCAAAACTTGATTTCTACGAACTAGTCGCACTCCTTTCTTCTCTGCCCGATTCCTAGAAGACCAGTGTTTACAAGTTTCTTCCCGTACATCGTCAACATAGATTAACAGACCCGTTGGCATGTGTGGAGGATGAATCTTCTCAGTCCCTCTTACACTTGAAGATTGCAGTTGACTTGTTGTGGAGTGTCCATCTTTGCAATCAACGATCATGATTCTACAATTACGAGCAAGATCTCTTTCATTTAATGGCAAATCAAGGGCATACTTGTTCATCCTTTTATTTGTCGGGCGAACAGGGCCCTTAGAAGTGGATTTTCTTCGAACACTGCCGCGCTTGTTAGCTCTAATATTGCCCTATGGTTGAAATCGAAAGTTCACACATTGTTCTAATATTGCGATTTTTGTTACTCTAATTTCTCCTTCCGATTGCCCATACTTCTGTTGGTTTCAGGTAAATTTGAAACTACTCGAATACTAAAAGCTATTGTTGAAATCAAAAGTTGACACATTGTTCTAAGATTGCGATTTATGTTACTATAATTTTTTCCAGAAAACATGTTCAAAAAACTAAGACACTTACATTAACAAAAGTTGTGATTGATCCTTTCTCACATCAAACCAGGCAACTCGTACTGTAACTTGCGTGGGAGGACAAGGGAAATCATAATGGATGAGCGCAAGAAATGTACACACCATATAATCTGAAATGAAATGAAATTAGTGGAAGGGAATTGCACTCCGTGGTTACAGCTGCCGCTAAAGACACATACCGTTCGAAATATTTCCCTATCGATTGCCATTGATGGACCTCCTCGTAGGGGGCAGTGGATTTACACATGATCCTTCACTAGGCGCCTCGCCCACAAGACTCCGCCAACGCTTCGCTGGAGTCCGCGCAGAAGCCCTAGATGCGACGGTGGCCGAAAGGAGCAGCGTGCCAACAAAAGGTAAGGATACCGATGACCCAGTTCACCAGTTCTTTACTGTTAGATAGACGAGCTGCGCTGGGTAGACGACTGGCTAGGTAGACAGAGGGGCTGTGCTGGGTAGACGAACTGGCTAGGTAGACTGATGGGCTGCTTTTTTGGACGACAGAGAATTGTTCAATCGTCTAACAATAGATCTAATGGTTAAGATTAGGACAAGTAGACATTTAGGGGAGTTCATTTCAGAGGGAAACGCCTTACGGCGTAATAAGGACTTATGTTATAGGGTACATATACCTCAGCAATGGGAAGCTAATAATGTTCCCAACACTCCCAGTTCTTCCTGGACCACTCTCTTGGCCTTTAATATTCTCACCCAAAATAAAACAACATTTGGCCAAGCGTATAGACCCTGCCCTTATCTAATATTTGATCACTATGGTCGATGGATTATGGTTGGTGTCTATACCAACAATATGATTCCACTAGGGTGTGGTTTCACCAGTGTCCACTAGGTGTTGGACCTACTAAGATGTCAACAAAGTCATGTTCTCCCACTTCCTCTCGACCTTAAAAACATGGCATACATGAACTAAAAAAAACCTTGGATAGGTTCATAAAAAAGAACTACAATTGTTGTTCACCCACCCTTCGATGGTTTTAAGGAGACTCATAGCCCAATTCTTGATACATAAATTCTTAGTTTTGATAGAATAACTAGCATATGGATTGATTAAACTAAGTATACCCATAAACTTGGAAATCAACTGAATCAATATGAACATATAATTGTGCATTCACCATGCACATAATAATGAATAGCATATCCTAGGCACACTTTAAGATTCATGTGCATACATGACACCATTCTAATCACAAAGACACATTGAGCATCAAAACTCAAACATTCATTTACATTTACAAACACGCAAGGTATTGCACCATTCACGATGTAACAAGATTCATCAGACTCTATAAGGAAATACACATAAGCGATGTACACTTATCAATATGTGTGTTTAATTATGACTGAAAAATGAAGGAAGGACTTCAACTCTCCACCCAATTGTTAGCAAGCCACATTGCAATATTTCTTGCAGTTGATTACCTTGAGATAGATCCAAAATCTAAGGGGATGCATATTAAGGGAAATTTGAACTCGAGGCTTAATAACACAACCAAGAGAAGGAGTCCACAATTTGGTTAGTTTATCAACTTCTCAACAATAGTAAGCACCAAAGTGGCTCACTGATCGAATGAAATGACAAACAAATTGTCTCTAATCGTATCAACAAAGATCGAAGGGACATAAGTGGAATTAGTGTTTGGAAATCTTGTCATGTTCTTCAAAGTCAGCTAACCACACAAAGTGAATAACCCAACATATCAATGTCTTTATATAAGATAACATGAATGGTAAGTGAAAAAACAACCTCAATATAAGTGTGAGACAGTAGTTGCCTGCAAGCTAGCGGACTTACGGTGTAGTGTCAGAGTCAATTTTGCAGTTGTTAAATAATATTTTCTTAGATTGATATGTTTGTCCTAATTTTTAATTGTATTAAATGAGTTTCTTTTTAAGTGGTCTTTGTCCTAAATATAAAGTTTTTTCTTAAAATAATTTTGTCTTAACATATTTTTGTCTCTAATTGTTTTTGTCTTAAATATAAAGTTTTGTCTTAAAGTATTTTTGTATGTTTTATCTTAAAATATTTTTCTCTCAAACTATTTTTGTCTTAAATTTAATGTTTTGTCTTAAAAAATTTTGCCTTAAATATAAATTTGTCTTAAATTATTTTTGTCTTAAACTATTTTTGTCTTAAATATAAAGTCTTTCCATAAAATATTTTTTTCTCAAACTATTTTTGTCTTAAATTTTATATTTAAGACAATTCAATTGATATTAAATTTTAATGTAAAATAACTAAAATAAAAAGTGACTTTTTAAGACAAAATATTTCCTTTGTCTTAAAAAAATGTCTTAAAAGTACCCTTGGTGTATTAGTGTATTATGGGTGAAAAACAACAAAATGCAAAGAAATTATGAGGCATTTTAACCATACTGAAGAAGATCACAATTGAGAAAACTCACACCATGACCATGCCGCCTAAGGCCTATGATGCTTCTACAACCGTCCCTCCTCAAACTTCTCTAACTAGTCATATCTTAGATTGAAAATCAAGAGTCCTAATTGTTATCGGGAAAACTAGTGTCTATTCAGAGCTGCTAGTCCCACTAAGATGGGTAGCTATCTTAAAAACAAATAAACTATAGTCACTTGTGTTTTCCTTTATGAGAAGTAGATGAGAGAGAAACAGAGAGTACCAACCTCAATCTTCCACTTGGCTCCTTGCTTGTTTCCTCTCCCCTTTGACAGATCTTCGTTGCTCCTTCCTCGCTTGTCCCACTTCAAAGAACACCTGTAGAGTCAAAGCAGCATAATACCATTAAAGCGTAGATATATACAATCATAAAAAATATAGGATTAGATATATATTGACCATAAAAATGCATATATCAATTCAAGATTTGAAGGCATACAAGAATATGGAGGAAAAATCAAATAGCTTTATTGATAGAAGTAGTAGAAGAGAGGATTACAACCCATTGATCTGACCCAACGCCATCCTCCCAGCATGAAAGCCCTTCTGCACCTCATGAAAAGTTAGATCACCCAACACTGTGATGTTCCACAAAGAAAGCAACAACACTTCCTTACAAGATGCAAAATTCCATCCCCCTGGATATCTAGAATGAGGGATCCATATATAGATGTTTGCAGGTGGGTAAGGCAGCTTCTAGGCTTTTAATTAGTGTCATTTCTTTGGTAATTCTCAATTCCACTTGGATATTTCATGATCTCTTACTCATCCCTGGGCGAATTCAAAGAGGCAAGTGTGAGAGGAGAAGTTTCTGGAAGATTCCATGATCATCCACCTTGCAAACTATCTCTGCCATTTGTCTACTATTACTCATCGCACCCCATAGAAGGGATTTTTAGTATGCATCGCACCGCATTAGGTGGGATGCATTGCACTTTGACCATGGAGAAAGTGAGATGGTCCAGTTTTGACCAGTTCTGAGCAGTTTTTCATGGAGAACTTTTGGGAGATGATGTAATCAGCTGAACTTGTTCCTTCAGGGTATGAAACAACACTTTTACGGACATAGAGGCCCTTGGTTTATGGACATATAATATTGGGGTTGCAGTGCCCAAATATGTCTATAACAGTTGCCCCCTAAAGCATGAGGTCGTAAATCTTTTGATGTCGGGTGAAATTCTTTATCATGAGGATCCGAAGTTTTTCACACTAGAAGGTGACCTATAATAAGATATAACACAATACATTATCTTCATAAATTTTCATGATCTAGCTGAGGTGGGCATTCCCATGCTCAGCTTCATAAATTCATTTTCATGTACATTGGACAGACAACCGTCTGTATGGCAGAGTGGTGATTCTGGTAGAGCCATCATCCTTTGGCTTGGATGATTATTTGTGCAGCATATGATGCACATTTGATGTCTTTATTTTTCTGAATATATCACAGCGCGGATGGATGAAACTAGATCCAGGGTCTTCAAACTCGTTCAATCTTAGCCTGAAGTACAAGTCGATCCATGTGAAAAGATGTTCTGAAGTCGAACATGGAAAGACATTGCCTGATTATCAACCAATGAGGTAAGTTGTTAACAGGCGCGAGAGGAATCACCAATAATGATGATGATCCTCAAGGTACAACAGTATAATTCACGTGGTGTGAAAATGGGATTTGGTGTCGAATACCACGTAAAATCTTATGGTCGAAGGTCATTGATGTAAACCTATCGCCGGAAGTGAGAAACTTGCCATTGAGGCATGCAAGCTTTAAAGTATTGAAATGGTTGTTCTTAAGTCAACTTCTTGGATAATGAGCTAATGTTGACAAGAAGTGACCCGTCGTAGGAGGGCCTTAATGAATCCCACATCTATGACACGGAATGGAGCAAATGATTTTTTGGAGATGAAAACGATCTGATGATACAAGGTTCACAATGGCAGTCATGAAAGAATGAAGGGTGAAGGTATTGCAGCGGATGAGACACAAGCTGGGTTGGTGAATTCTTTGAGCAACTTCTCTTGAACATATTGGTGACACTGAAATGGATTGGTAGCATTAACCACAAAAGTGGATGGTACAGTGGACTAGTGGTGATATGACCGGTGAACGAAATAACCTAACCCGACTCAATCATGCTGATGGAGTGAAAGTGTCATGTTCAAGAGAAACTTGCTACCACTAAAGTTTCTTCATGTTTTCTTCCCAATTTTTCCCCAGTCATTGCTGACCAGTACATCTTTATTTTTGTCAAGCATGAGGAGGATAACATATTCTTGTTCTATAATTTGACCTTTGGGCAAACCCGTCGCTATGTTTTAACAAGCCTAGCGATAGTGAAACTCGTTCTTGTTTGCATGGACAAGTTTGTCACTATTGTTTTAACGAGTTTAACGACAAGGATAACTCGGTCCATTTCAATTTTAGAGAGTCTGAAAAGGGACAGAAAGGAAACTCCAGTAATCATTTTTCGTAATATAATCCCTTAAGTCTGAAAAAGTATAAAATAATATGAAAGGGATGACTTTTCGATATTTTTAATGAGCCGAACAAGACAAGCACTCTATCTTTTTGTGCAATGATCCCTCAGGTCAAAAAATATTAAATCTAGAGGAGGGATGACACTTTCAATCACTTTAAAAAGCTAGAGAGGCCAATTGCTTGGCAATCTTTTCATATTTTACAAGTCAGATGAAAAGAGCTTAAAGAAGACTCATTTTTTGAGGAACGAATGATGATTTTGGATAGCAGCTGGTTCCAAGTAATGTTTGGAACTTTTCAATCATGGCAGTGTAAAGAAGGTGGCTAATAGGATCACTCATCGCAACTGTTACTCAAAAGGGGTAAACAATCAAATGGAGGCGTATGATCGGCTAGAAAGAGTGGAGATGATGGTAAGAACATGACCAAGGCTCAAAGATGATAATAATGTGATCGCAATGTTTATTTACTGGAGGTGGGTTCAATTTTTAATGAAATTAAACTCTGGTCGAACATATGCTTATTGCTAGGTTTATTTTTTAACGAGCTTGAACTTCGCGTAAAACTGCTCGTGCCAGTCATATAATAAGGATGTCTCATCGATAGGTTCATTTTTTAGGGAGCTTGCCCCATTCGAAACTATGCTCTGGAGCCTTTCATCATGTAAGCTAGGAACAACCAACCTACGAGTTTAAAGGGTTAAGAACCTACAAACTAAGAAAATAAATGGTCGCTCTTCACTTGCAACGAAGTAGAGTTTCTAGGTTACCATACAGAAGTTCTTACATCCACAAGATGGTTCCACCTATGCAGTAGATAGAAACACTTCCTCAGCGATGTCCATCAACATGGATAAAGGTGACTGTTGTCAGTTCCAATCACATAACCTTTGACGAGAGAATCTTATTCTAGTCTAATCCCATTTTCCTAAATGGATGGGTGTGTCAAGCTAGTCATATATCCTCTATGGAAACCTATCCTATACCTAAAGTTTTCCTGCCAAAGTAGACCAGATTCCATGCCCCCTAGATTTCAGTCACATTCACCGAATTACTCGCGCTCATCAAGTGGATGGACTGGAGATTGATTAGACATTCCTTATGAAAAAAGACCAATTAGGGATGGCACTTGACTATTAGCTATGTGTGAACCGGGGAATGAAAGTTGGCCTATGAGCTAGACCACTCTGCCTTCATGCGGAAAACACATCACTCAAAAGAGTGAGGAAACAATAGCTCCCATGCCATAAATCTTGTCACACCCAAGGAGTAGATTGTAATCTAAAGTTCTTTGGACTACCATTATATTAAGATAAATGGTTTTCCTTCTCAAAGTTATAGGCAAATTTGGAAGGATCCCTAACGGTCGACTGGTTCCTTTGTTGAAGCATGTTAGCTTTCGCATCTCAAGCAGAAGCGATGGCGAACCAAGCGCTTTCCAAGTATTTGAGGAAAGGATACTCACAGAAGCCCCTTCATCTATGATAGTACCGACCATGACCATTCTATAAGCTTATACTATGATTTGGAATGGTACATTAGACGGTAGATGAGGTCTGCCTAGTAGATACCAATCGAAGGAAACAACGAGGTTGCTTGGAGGTGGGACCGAATAAACGACCGGATACATTTCTGACGAACTTCCTTCCTACGGTAAAGGAACGGGTAGATTGCCCCCATGTTCATCAGATTTGTTTTTAAGAAAAGAATTTGAACGGTGTCATTCTCATTCTCTTTGGTGACCGTATCATGTGAAGGTAGACCTTTTAAAGACAAGACTGGGTCAACTGTCGTCTCGACCTATTGAATTTGGTTTGATGTGGACTTAGAGGGTTTATCTTCAATGATAGATGCTTCGACTGACCAAAAAGGTGTGTCAGTCAGATTTTCAACTAGTGATGGACTCGACAAGAGTTTCTTGTATCCACGAGGAAGCCATAGCAGTGAAGCAGGACGACTATCCAAGACTCTTTTAGCTTCATCTAGGAAGGGACAATGGTGGATGGCATGATCACCTTCACACAGTCTACAAAGAATTTTAGATCTTCCTTTCTGTCCAGTGACATTGTTTTGACTAGTTGACAGTGTACTTTCAACATGATCGTTAGAGGTTGAGGACACCGGATTGTGCAAGCGGGGAGACCAATCCCTTAAGATCTGTGGGATGCAAGGACAATATCGATGATAGTGGTCCCCTTTGAAAATGACACATGGAGATTTAGGTTTGGATGGTGCAATGTGTGGATTTTCGCTAGACGATACTTGGTTGCCCCCTTTTTCCATTGGCTTCTTCTTCTTCTTCTCCTTCCCTTTCTTCTTCTTCCTCTTTGTTACTTGGTTTTTAGCTTTACTAGCTTCACCAAGTGAAGAAGAAGAAGGAGAGGGAGAAACAAATGAAGTAGAAGGTTAGGGGGTAACTCTAGTATCATCTGGTTGTTGATTTGATTGCTCAGGAATCATGGTGCTTTGAATGATAGAGGTTGAGATGAGCCATACTAGCAGGGCAATTGTTAGTTCTGGAAGGGACAATGTGGCCATATGAGGTGCACCAACATCTCCCCAAGAGGAGAAAGGACTAGGATTTCCCCCAAGGGGAAATCCTTGGTTGGTGGACTCCATTTTCTTAACCTAAGATCAATGAGGGAACAATGATGTTTTTCTGGTTAAAATAAATTTTATGATGCTTTGACACAACTTGCTTTTTCAATTTTTAAGAGTCAAGAAAATGCTAAAGATGAGTCTAGTCTCCTTCGATTTTTAATGAGCCTGAAGTGACAAGTGCTCAGGTGGAACTTTTCTGTTAAGGAGTCTAAAAAGGAATGAAAGTGACTACTCTGGAAATCTAGATAGAGGGATTATGAAACCAGTCGCAAAATTGTAGAATACTTTTTATGGTACGACAGTCAATCTTCCTGAATGTTGTGTTCAGTGCATTGCGATCGATATGGTGGTAGACACGGCTTCCTAAGGATAAAGGATATAGCCTATTATGGTCTCCCAATATATACTCAATGGTATGTGGGAGCACAAGTCCATACTGGCACTTTTCATCTCAAAGAGGAGGAATCACCCAACCTACGATGAAAGCGATAGTTACCAGGCTTTACAATGCCGGAATACATCTCTAGCCTAGACTTCCAAATGTTCTGCATTAGGTTCCAAAGCATTTTTATGTTCATTGAAATTTATTTTACACTTGATATTTCTTAAGAATTTTGCCTTTAAGGTTCACTGCGTGATGTAGATATACAACTCCTAAATATGTATTCTAAGATGATAAACAGAGGTTTGCTTTCTCTTTTTGCAATAAAAATCCTAGCTACTAAGGAAAGAGAATCGAAATTATTTCAACAAAGAGCAGAGAGCACACACTAAAATGCAATGTCCTAAATCAATCTCCACAAGTAGTCTAAATGCAAATGCACATGCATGTATTTGTTTTCCACTTTTTTAATGTGTGAATGACAAAAAAATGCTAAGTACAAATCTGAATTATCTTTTCAAAGTGACAGTACTAACAATTTTCTTTTCAAAAGATGAAAGGAAGACGAGGATGACACTTTGCAATTTTGAATTGAAAACTGCTTTCAACACTTGAAATACTATTAATTCAAATCAAATACAAGAGTAACAATGTAATCGACTATCAAAAAGAGGAGGATTCTTTTCTTTGACTGAAAACAACAGTTGCGACACTTTCAAATCAAAAGACAATAGTTTGATTAAGCTACTCTTTGTAAAGGAGAAATGTAAATGGAAAAAAATACATAAAAACATTCACAATTCGTTGTACAATGGAGGCTAAATAATGAAAATGAAGGGAGTTTTAACAGTAGTATACTGATCATGGATAGCAAAAATCCTGAATAAAACTGAAGAGAATGAAGAAAAACCAAAATCTGGAGGCAAAAATATTCTTATTTGATCAATCGCACCTGTAACACACGAAAACAGGGATGCATCTCACCTATAGCATACGGGAGGTGCAGTGCATCTAGACTATCAAAAGGAGATAGTGCGATGGTGCAGGGATGAGACTTTAGCTTGGTTTTTTGTCATAGTTTGCAGCCTAGTTCATGGATTTAGTGTTAGGCCCCTATACTACTAGTGTAACCCCTTATTGTTATTAGTACAACCCACTTATTATATTGATGTACCCAT
>APFE031086352.1:13100-49311 GCA_000404065.3 Pinus taeda | reverse complement strand
AAAAGGTATGTATTTCATCTTCATATTTAGAACCAGATCAATTTTTATGGTATGAAGGGCTTTGTTCTCGTAAACAACTTGTTACGTGGTCAATTTTCATGGAGGAAATGATAGCACATTATGAGGAGACAAAGAGAAACACCTTCTTTGGAGCAACACCACAAAAATTGGAAAGAGTAAAAGGGCTTTGTGACATAGTGGAAAGCAAAATCATGGAAACTATGAAGCATACCCCTCACAACTATAAAGACGGAAGTGTTGTTTCTCCTAGCCTTCCACAACCTACAAGGGTGACACCACAACAATTAGAAGAAAAAAGAGAAAAGGGGCTTTGTTACAATTGTGATAGAAAATGCACTAAAGGTCATAAGTGTGCTGAGAAGAAATTATTTAACATAGAATATGAAGAGGAGGAAAAAAAGGATCAAGAAACATCAAAAGAAGAGGATATACGCCAAGACCCCACCCCAGTGAAAGAAGAAATGAACCAAACCATATCTTGTAAAGCATTGGCAAGAATTACCACTCCTCAAACTCTCAAGATAGAAGGACATATCAAGAAAAAAAGATGCAAGAAGTGAAAGATCACATCAAGAAAAAAGAAATGAATCCAACCATATCTTGTAATTCATTGGTCAAAATTAGCACTCCTCAAACTATCAAGATAGAAGGACATATCAAGAAGAAAAATGTTCAAGAAGTGAAAGATCACATCAAGCGTCAAGAAATGAATCCGACCATATCTTGTAAAGGATTGGAAGAAATTACCACTCCTCAAACTCTAGAGATAGAAGGACATATCAAGAAGAAAAAGGTTCAAGCAGTGAAAGATCACATCGAGCATCAAAAACAAGTTCTCCAACTTTTAAAGGATAACACCACCTTGGTACAAAATCAAACAAAACAACAGGTAGATCAACATCGTAGTGAAAAATGTTTTGATGTAGATAATTGGGTATTTTTACTACTACATCTCAAGCAAGCTATTTATGAGAACGAAATGTTGGCAATACTGCATGCACTTAAAAAATGGTGACCATACCAAATGGGTAGACTCTTCAAGGATGAGGATGTGGAAACATTATTTTGTGCTATTCCTATTATCCAACAAGAATGGATAAACAAAGCAAGGGATGAATGGAAGAAGGACAAAGAAGTATGGCAACTTATTCCAAAGTTGCAAAAGATCCCAATTCAAACAATATTGCCAGAAATTCAAGAGGAAGGAAAAATCATATTGGAACCTGGAGCAGTCACAGAAACAAGAACCCGACAACTACGAAATTGATCAATTTCAGAGTATCTCATCAGGTGGAAGAAGTTACCAGTTGAAGATTCCACATGGGAGGACAAAAATTTTATAAAGAAGCATCAAAAACTACTCAAGCATTGAGGACAGTGATTTTTGAAGGAGAGGGGCATGTTAGGCCCTTATACTACTAGTGTAACTCCTTATTGTTATTAGTACAACCCACTTATTATATTGATGTACCCATGCAGTGCCCATATTGTTACTATTGTGCCACATAGAAGCCCACTATTGTTATTATTGTGCCCTTACATTATTATTGTTATTTTGGCTCTAATTATGTTATGACCCCTTAGACTCCTATACATATAAACAAGGTCTTTTCATTTGTATCATCGAAGAATTGTTCATTTATGTAATGTAAAGAAGGTTGCCCCCTCGAAGAGGCTGAATTCTAAGGCATTGATCTATCTTTTCTATCTTTCTTGAAGCTAGTTCCATAAAATTTAGGCTGAGCTAATGATAGTCAGTAAATACAAAACATGGGGATTGATCTAATGAGGTTAGTTGAGCTACCACCAGGGCACTTATGATGTTTGCAAGTCAAATGTTTAATTCATAAACTAACCCGGAGATTGACTGAAGTAGCGTTTATCTACTTTGCAGTTGCATAGCAAAAGCAGTTCGAAGGCTAGCTAGCATAACTTCAGGCTCTGTCTGTAGTTTATAAAGTAAACAAACTAGGAACAAGCAAAAAAGCTATTCGCTCCCTAGCAGAGTCGCCATTTTGTTATCAAGAAAACTAGTGTCCATTCAAAGCTGCTAGTCCCACTAAGACGGGTAGCTATCTTAGAAACAAACAAACTAAAGTCACTTGTGTGTTTCTTTATGTGAAGTAGATGAGAGAGAAATAGAGAGTACCAAACTCAATCTTCCACTTGGCTTCTTGCTTGTTTCCTCTCGCCTTTGACGGATCTTTTTTGCTCCTTCCTCGCTTGTCCCACTTCAAAGAACACCTCTAGAGTCAAAGCAACATAATACCATCAAAGCATAGAGATCTACAATCATAAACAATATATGATCATATATATATTGACCATACGAATGCATATATCAATTTAAGATTCAAAGACATACAAGAATATGGAGGAAAACTCAAATAGCTTTATTGATAGAAGTAGTAGAAGAGAGGATTACAACCCATTGATCTGACCCAGTGCCATCCTCCGAGCATGAAAGCCCTTCTTCACCCCATGAAAAGCTAGATCACCCAACACTATGATGTTCCACAAAGAAAGCAATAGCACTTCCTTACAAGATGCAAAATTCCAACCCCGTGGATCTCTAGGGTGAGGGAGCCATATATAGATGTTTGCAGGTGGGTGAATTAGCTTCTGGGTTTTTGATTAGTGTCATTTCTCCTATAGTTCTCAATTCCACTTAGAAATTTCATGTTCTCTTACTCATCCCTGGGCAAATTGAGAGAGGCAAGTGTCATAGGAGAAGTTTATGGAAAATTCCATGATCATCCACCTTGCAAACTATCTCTGCCATTTGTCTACTCTCGCCCATCGCACCCCATAGAAGGGATTTTTATTATGCGTCGCACCCCGTGTGCATTAGATGGGATGCATCGCACTTTGACCATGGAGCAGGTGAGATGGTCCAGTTTTGACCAGTTCTGAGTAGTTTTTCATGGAGAACTTCTGGGAAATGATGTAATGAGCTGACCTTGTTCCTTTAGGATATGAAACAACACTTTTAGGGACTTAGAGGCCCTTGTTTTATGGAAATATAAGATTGGGGTTGTAGTGCCCAAATATGTCTATAACACTAATGATTGTGAATCTTTGAAGGCTTTTGCACTAAGCTGTCAAGTTAGATACTCAAACCACATAGAATTTTTCAATCAATAAAGAGGTAACCCAATAATCCTTGGTTCATGCATGAAGGCAATGCAAACATGTGAGACAAGGGCAATAACACCATAGTTCCACCCATGTTGAGAACCTTTAATCTAGGCCTTCAACAAGCTCTCTAACCACAAAGACTCTGCCCATATATAGAGATGTATTCTAACAACAGAAAAGATCAAAACAAACCACATAGAATGCAAATATAGACTAAAACAAGGAAAAGCACATAGTAATCTCACAACTTGCCTTGTTTAATACATATGATAGAATAATGTAGTGAAAGCATACCACATACACGACTTTTGTAGCTTTATTAGTGACACTTCAACCAATGCTAAGTATCTCACAACCCAGCCTCCACTCAACTCTTAAAAGAAAAGTTGTTTTCCAATTGATAAAACACATAACACAGACAATGAACAAAAATATCATTAGTATGACCATGAAAGTTGTACAAATCAAGGAAAACGATCCAAACAAACATTAAACAATCCTTTATTTACACATGTAAGTAGTACAAATCAATCAAAAGTGGCCAAACAATCTTCAATTTATACATGAAAACTATATAAACAAACCAAAACAAATCACACCAAAAACATTTAAATTAATACAAACCAACCAAAACCAACCAAAAACTCATCAATTTATATATAAAGTTAATACAAGCAAACCAAAATACACCACAACAAAAACAATCCTTTATTTAACATAAAAGTAATACAAACCAACCAAAGCCAACCAAACAATTATCAATATATGCATGAAGGTGATACAAACAAACCAATAATAATAATGCTCACACTCAATTTTTTTTATCAAATTTACTTTTTCTAACTAAACAAAAAATCATTTTTAATTTTGAAATAATATAAATCATATTAAAATATATCCAAACTTTTAATGAAATTATAACATCCATCTTGTTCTGATGATGAATTACACTGGTTAGTTCAGGGCACACTGATTGGTTTAGGCTTAGGCTTAAATCTACCCATGAGATTTTTCCAAATTAAATTATGAATAACAGGAGCATGACTTCGATTGAATTCGATTAAATCAAGTTGAGTCATTCGACTTACTAACTTACTGCATAATAAATGTATTCGCCATCCTTGTGCGTCTTTCGAATGACGTAACTACAGAACTCTAAGTGAAATTGATAGTCTAGAAGCCAGCTTTGATTGAACAGTATGACGATCATTCCTTTTCCGCCTTTACCTGTCCACAAATTAATATATTCATCAGAGGTGGTACGATGATAAAACGAATCCATGTGCCCCGCACCTAAAACTGCGGCTGCAATCATTAGAACAGAGAAATGTATAAAAATTCCTTCTCTTACGTTTTAGATTTTATCTAAACGTTCCCTCACAGCCCATGTTTACATTTTAGATAGTTACAAAAATCCTGGTGGCAGCAATAAATGGATTCTTCCCGTTGTTGAAGACCACCACTATTTTGAATAAATTCTCCC
The DNA here is from genome assembly GCA_000404065.3 of Pinus taeda. NCBI lineage: Eukaryota > Viridiplantae > Streptophyta > Pinopsida > Pinales > Pinaceae > Pinus > Pinus taeda. Next base: position 44,669 of record APFE031086352.1, on the reverse strand, counting down.
ATCAACAGCTGTGAGATTCGTTCTGCAGATGTAATCCATGTAGTCGAAAAGGGCAGGATTCGGAATGCAAAAGCATGACTGTGTTTTCAATATGAAGGTTGGCACTAGGGTTGGAATTTTAAAACACACTCCTATTTTATTTTTTTTATATTATAGTTTTAAAAAAAATTAAATGATTTTGTAATTTTATCACCTGATCATAAACAATTTGTGGGGCAAATTCTATCTAAGTTGAAGATTTCTTCAGATTTTCAGGCTCTATCGGTCAAATTGTCTGCAGACCCACATATATGAAATGAAATGTGACTTCCCAGGTTCTGTCGCTATCACCAATCCGCGGATCACATGGAATTCTTTGAATACGAAGATTAGGATCATTTTTTAAATCACCCGATAACAAACAATTTATCCCTCAAATTCCATCCCCGCTTTAGGATCTACTCAGAGTTTGCGGCTCTGTGGATCGAATTGTCTACACACCCACATATATGAAATGTGACGTGACTTCCCAGGTTTTGTTGTTGTAACTAATCCACGGATCACGTAGATTTCTATGCGCGCCCACCGTACATCAAATAAAAGTGCGCGCATAACAGTGACCGAAAAGAAACACTCGCAAGCTGAGAACGACAGCGTGGCATGAAGTGAAAGATCAAGCGGAATGAAAAACGGTTTACAAAACCCGATGTATTGGACCACCAAGAGCCTCCCCTTAATGCCCTCGGCATAATAAAATATTGGTGCTCATCATGAGTTTCAATCAATTTTAGAATTTTTTTCAAGATTGCAATCTTGAATAATTTTTCATAAAGAAAAAATATAAGCCCCGAGAATGATTTTTATTTAATAATAATTATGCGATTGATTTGGTTTATTTTAAAATAGGGTTTAAATATAAGCCCAAGCATGATTTTTATTTAATAATAATTATGCGATTGATTTGGTTTATTTTAAATTTGGGTTTAAATTATGAATGGCGTAGATTTAACATTGAGAATATTTTCAATCATAAATATAAAATTGTTGAAATCAAATGTTTTTTTAGATCTCTAATCTCCCGTTGTAGTGTTACATTCTTTTAGAATTATAGTATTAGTGTTAAAATTAATTTTTATCAACCATCTAATTAATATAATGATAATTATGTGCATGCGTTGGAGACTTGATCATTAGATGGAGTAGCATCTATCATATTCTAAAGAGTGTTGCGCCGATTAAAACTAGATATGTTCCTACCCATATCTTTACTGTTTTCTCTGCTGGTACCACTGGTGAATGGATGAAAGCATGCTGGACCTGAAATTATATTTCATCTCTAATCTTTCGTTCGTTGGATTATATAATATGGCTTAAGGAAAATGCTTAAAAAATTGTACATAATTTAAAATATGTTGACTGAAAATGTTGTAGAAAAAATATGTACCTAGCTTTATAAATGTGCAGATGTAGTCACTTTTCATGTTACGTTGCTTAAAATAATTCAAATTTGCCAATATATCTCCAGCAGATTTCTAAAAGATACCCAAAATGTCCGGAGACATCCAAACAAATGCTCCAAAAAAATGGCTATCGATTCAACTACATCACCTCAAATTCAGTATGAAGACTAAACGACCCACTCATTACCCACCATTTCAAATAAAAGATTTATTAGTTTTTCGAATGAAAGATATAATAAACTAATAGGATTTCTATTTTGTTTTGCCATTTTTATTAAAGATTAATAAAAATCTTTAAGATTTCCTATCTTTAGCACCAAAAAAAAAGCAAATCCTATTTTTTTTATTTTCATATTTATACAATCCCTTACTCTGCAGTAAGGGCTGAAAATTGTAGCATTTTAAGAGTATGATTTTGTAATCGACCTTTTAATAGCCCATTATTTGAAGACCATTTCGGATATTGATGTGGTTTTTGTGTTGTGAGTTAAATGGTGTGTGATCTCTTTTAATGGTTTGATTTATCTTTTCTGCTCATTTTAATATCATTTCTTTTTCATATGTGCATGTAATTATACATTTTATTGTTGAATTAGTTCATTATTCATAGTTGTTACGTTTCTCATTTATCTACATAAATCTTTGATATTCAAATTTTAGCATCACTAATGAGATATATTTATGTTTAAGTTATTAAATTAGTTTTTTTCAATTATTGTATGCAAATAAATATAAAAAGTGCAAAAATATAATCAATTTTTCATAACCTCTTTAAAATAGATCCTAAGCATCAATTCAAGTGATCCACTAAGCCCACACTCTAGTCAAGGTTATCACCAACCCAAACATCCACTATCTTTCCATTGCCTCAACACTCTAGTCAAGGCTATCACCAACCCAAACATCCACAATATTTTTCCATGTATTGTTTTTGGGTGATTCCCTCTCCCCTATTGATTTTACTCTCCCTCCCACCTTGGTCCTTTCTTTATTTTACCATGATTTACCACTTTCACCTTTATTCTTGAATTGTTGATAACATAATCTAGCCTTCCTCACCAATTCATCCATAGTCTTCAGGTTATCAAACTCAATTATCTCCTTATAAATTTTTTGTAAAATAAACCACAAATTCATCCATTGCCAGATGTCCTAGCCTTAATTCATGAAATTCCTTGGCCTGGTCATCATAGTGGCACTCACTAAGATACCATGACTTGAACTATTTCTCGAACTCCTCCTAAGAAAATGTCTTCTCTTCTAGTAGTTGCACACATTTCACCTCTTCCCACCAAAGGTTAGATTTACCCTACAACTGATAAATACTGAGCCATGCCTTTAGATTACTCTCATACGCATATAGCTAAAATACTTGATCATATTCAAGAACCACACCTCTCTATCCTCCTCCCACTCCCCATCAAAGGTAGTGAGTTTAATATTCCTAGACTCCCCTTGTAACTCCATCTTCTTCTTTCCTTTACATGCTTTTGGCAAAATATGACCTGATTTTTCTCCACTTTCCGAATTTTTCCCACTCTTCTTTCTCTTTAATCCTTCCAGCTCTACACTTTTTGTGGCTAGATTTCTCAATCCACTCTCTAATCAACTTTTCTTGTTCCTCACTAACTTTTAATAGTCACTCATTACTCTTTTGGACTTGTGCTAATTCTTGTTGCAAATTTCTTACTATATCCACAAACTAAGAAGGTAATGGGGTGCCCTCCCCCAGTTCCACAGCAAATCATTCCTGCGAGTAATACTTGGAGGAGAATTTTCCATTATTTTACAGTATTGTGCTTCAGTTCAACAACCTAGGAAACAAACCAATTAATATTAGTAAGTTACATTTACATTTACCACTACTCATTCAATAAATATGGTGGTCTCATTTTCTTAAGCTCAATGTAGTATCTAGTGCTCTAATACCACTTGTTAGAGACCTGTCCTACAACAACACTTCACTTATTCATATCCATTTTTCTTTTTATACTGCATAACGTGTCTTTCCTAACTACATTGCTATATGAGGTGCATTACTTATTTGATATTTTATTTATTTTTGTTTTCTTTGTTAGCAATCATGGCATGATTATGAACTTGTATCTAACATTACACTTATGAAATCTACCTCTTGTTCGACCTATGTTTACAACCAATATTCCATTTACTTGGTTCTTGTCTAAAATTGTGTGCTACATGAATCACTTCTAGTTTAATCAAGACCCTATGTATCTGAGTATGGTTATATAGCTAGTATATAACCTATCCTCAAACCCTCTCACTTTGTACTCCTTGATTGATTTAATGTGAATCGAAATGTAGGTACGCCCTATTTCCAAGGGATAGAAAAATGCATAATGTTTCACTTCAAAATTTAATGGCACCTCTCAGTAGTTTCTCCTCCCAAATCATTAATACCACATATGTCTATGTTTTGCCTCTCGCTCAGCAGCACAGTTGTTCCACCCTTCCACCCTACCACCAACTAGCTCACTCATTCATCCTAGCCCATGTGAATGGATACTAAGGAACATGGCCTTCACTATGTTTGAGGTGATGGGACTTCGACAACTCATATCTCCTCTCCCTTAACAAGGGGGTAAATTTCTTTGTCTAAATCCTAATGTTTTTCCCTATTCTCCTTTCATTCATTTGGATTGTCACACTTTTGCCAAAGCTGAGGGTTTTGCATCATTACTCTCTCACTATGTTTTCTTGCCCCCAATGCATGCCTCTACTATTTCCAGCACCTGTTGCCAAGTATTCAAGCTTAAGCCAACCCTAGCCATAATGCAGGATTTGTCTGGAAACCAGGTAGCTCGACTTGCCCATATTTTCTATGTCTTCCCTCAATACAAGTGTCGAGACAATAGCTGGGGCAGCGAAGGCTCTTCAAGAAAAAATTTCTGAACAAGGTAATCTTATTCTTTTTATTGTGGAGTTACATGCTTGTATATTATCCTCAGATCAATTGTAATCATGCCTTTCTTTTCATTCGACGAGTGCGAGAATTTCCACTGGGTTGGCTTGGAGTTCTAGTGACCAGCACATAATTGCTCTCGGTACCAGGTATCACAAGGTAGGTTTTCCCCTTCGTAATCTATCACTTGCTTGTCTAATAAATTCATAAGCTCATTCACATTCACAGAGTTTATGTTGGCTTTTTTCTTTTGTTTCTGTTGTGCAGATTCAACTACATTAAGGATGTTTCTATACTACACCCACCATACGGGTTACACTACCTTTCATAAATTTGCAGTAACTTAGGGTATATTTTCTTTTAATTTCAATTAAGGATGACTTTTACGCACTAATATTACCATTAGTGTAGCTTGAATACTGCATGTATTCCCATAGCCTATTTCCTTAGCTAAGTATAAGGGTTTTTAGGCTCAACGAGTACTCATATGATGTTTCATTCCTTCCAGGGTCTCTTTGCACAAACCTCCCTCTCTAGATCACCTTACCCTAGTTGAGAACTGGAATATCCAATTTTGTTGTTGTTAATGGGTCCCCTTAATGTTGAAGAGCCAAAGAGCTAGGTGTGGTCTCAAGTCCCATTAATCTATTGTATTCAAATGACTAGTAGAGATTGAACTCCTATTCAATGGTTCTAATTTTCTTTTTCTTTTTCTACTATGATTATCATTTATATGTGCCTCACCTAGAGAGGCCAATGTTGTAATAGTCACATATAATGAAGAATTTTCCCTATTGAACATTACCATAGCGCTTCGCTCTCGAGTTACATTTATATAATTATCTTGTCTTTCTAATAGAATCATTGTAGATCTTATGAATGTACTTCTTGTGGGAATTGATAAGACTGAAATGATCTGTATGCTTCTACTATATATAATCAAAGTATACATGTTTTATGAGAACATAAATGAAAAATAGATTAGATATGGTGGTGTTGGATGCATTTGAAGTATAAATAGAGAAATTCAGAGTAGCGTAATGACTAACAATAATTATACACTACATTTGGAACATGACTTGTCTGAATTAATAAAAAAAAAACTGGTAAGACAAAAGGCTTCACATTAATACAACTTATGATGGTCTAAGGGTACCATTCTAGTAGTAAAATAATGCATGCATCAAGTAAGGGTGACATATAAAAGGTTCTAGGTGATGAAGATAAATGATAACAAACCATGCAACAACTTGTTGTTAAATCGATAGGACACTTCAACCATATTGGATGTCTAAGTGGTACTGGTGATCGAGATTGTTGTGAACAAAGATAATTGGTTTTGATAAAATGATATCTAGAAATATATTCAACTTAATTCACAATCTTACAATCTAGGATGCATAGTTTGTGCTACTAATTCCCACCAATTAATATGGGAAAAATCTACCTATCAAGTTGCACTGATAGTGATATCCGGTTTCAAATATGGTAACATAACAATTGTTGCATAAACCATGTGGGAAATTAGTTTAATGAATCTTGTTTCCAATAAATGAGTTATATTATTTTGTCTTTTGGGTGGTGATTTAATGTTTAACGTAAGGTGTCAAGATGTTGATAGCCTATGTTTAAATCCAGGTACGCATAGTACCCTGAAAATTAGGAGACTGGGGCAGTGTGAGAACATTGTGATCTTCATTTATGACTCATGTAGAGGAGGTGTATGTACTTGCATAATGATGGTTCCATTGGCTTTTAATATACACAGAATTGTTCATGGCCAACAAGGTGTTGGGAGTAGTGTTTAAAAGAGAAAACATGAAACCATATGGCATAATTGGATTATGTATGGTGTACTTCTAAGTACCAAACAACTATTTTCTTGGCTAAAGACAAGGTTAATGTTATTATTAAAACTTCAACTATAATATTGAAGGCCATACTAGATTAACTATCAAAAGTCTTCTTTATGATTGGGTGGAGGTAATATTTTCCAGTGTTATTAAGCCTTTCTATGGCAACACATTCATTCCCAAAACCCAAATTTATTGCTATTATGAAGATGTATTATGCATGACTACCTCTGCGTTATCATTTTCTCTCACTGATGGAATTTTCCTACAACCAAAAGATATATGAACAAGATTAGCTCAATAAAATCACTTAAATACTTTGACATGAATTCTCTAGTCGCAGAAGTTGAACAGGTCCATTAATTCTCTGTTTTCCAATTGACAAACTTAGCATGGTTTGATTGGACTTACCTAAAACTAGTGTGAATAAATAATTAAAGTAATTTTTGGCATTGACTTGATGTTATGTTAATAATACTAACATTGTTAGAAAACGTGTGGAAAATTTACATGTCTTGCATATGATGATATGGACATTTGATATTTTGTACGTGTTGTATAGGTGGTATTGTGTACATGTGGTACATATGGTACTAGTGTGGATACAAGTATTGCATGATGTTGGATAATGTGTATAGTTGTATGTGTTTCATGTACACTATGTGTATGTGCACATGATTGAGAAGAAGGCACTTAGTGGTTGTCTCTTGTGGCAACCAATCTAGAGTGTGTACAAAATAAAGACAAAGGTGGAAGCTAAGGATTGATTAAAGGATAGGTATTTGTATTTTATTCTTGTTCTAGTATGCATGTGATTTAAGATTCCAATCTATGATGATTACATGTGTTCTATGATTGGGTTTATGATGGTTACATGTGATTTATGATGTTGATGGTTCTGTTTTCAACTAGTCTCATGTGATACTTTTATACATGTTGATTAGTCAAATGTGCTAGTTTGACTTGTTTTGACTAATGGAGGGTTACTGTAGAAAGAATGTGTTTGGAAAGAACACAAATGCATTGGAGGAACATGCATTTCTTCCTATTATTTAAATACAATGAAATTGAAAATGAGAAATCATAGTTAAAGGGTGGGCAACATTAACGTGTAGTTACTCAAATAGTAGCATTGTTATATCAAGTTATGACGTTAAATCTCGTAAACAAAATTGAACTTTTTAAGAAATCTGAAGTCTCTCACAACATTTATTGAAACGAACATTATAAGCAGAAATTGAAGGTGATTTGTTGGTAGAACTCCTTTGTAACCTATATATCGAAAGATTTGATGTAGGTGGCAAGGCCATGAGAACCTATAATTTTAGAAATGAATACCTGAGAATGAAGAAATAAATTGTAGGATTAAGAAATACATCGAGGATGGTCTGAATTTAAAGGGGGGGTATGTAACACCCCGTTGCTATCATACCAGACCAAAGCTAAACTGAATTGTAACATAAAATCTAAGGATGATGAGTAAAAATGGGAGTAAATATTTTATTACCAAATAAATAAAGATAATTTCAACGCTTGGAAAATGAGACACCAAGAGATGATATCTTTGCCAAATGAAATCCCGTTGTTGAATTGGAATGTATAATTCTTTCATGATAAGACTTTTAGATCAAATTATAGATAAGATTAATGGAAATATCCATTAAGTTTCTTAGTTGGAGAAACATTCTAAGTTTAGGAAAAACATAAAAGCCTCGCAAGAGATAAATGTGTGCTTTTATGATAACAGACTATGTAAGTGCATAAAAAGACCCCAAAAAGTGGGATGTTGCTAAGGGAAACCATATCATGAAATAGGGGATTAAACACCCATTGAAGATATCAACAAGAGGCATTTGATCAATGGGGCAAGAACTCTCAGCTCAGGGGTGAACTGGAGGAAGTCACTTCTAGGTTGGGTAGTGGTGTTCGATTTTCCAAGTGACATTATTGCAGCTTATCTCGTTTGATTCAATTGTGTGTGTTCTTGTGTATGTTGGATCCTTACACTTTATTTTTTAGAATATTTAAGCATATGAGTATCATTGAATATGATATCCTTGTTTATAAAATGGTTGAATACTTGTGCATGTGACAACTACTGAATATAAATTTAATCAATGTTAAATTTGGTTATTGGAGCATAGTAGGTGGTTGTTAGTATTGTGTCAAGGAGGTACGTGACACTGGTTCATGCTTAATTCTTCCACCTTCAGCAAAACACATGTACATGAACAATCACATTTAGATATCATATCGATCCTAGAATGGTAACAATTTTTAATGCTTCACTTTCCACCTATGAAGTTTGAACATCTACTGTAAGGGAAATTTAAAGAATCTTGCACTTATTGCTTGGCAACAGACAACCATTTTGTTAATGACTAAAATGTTGGTAGTTTGATGCTTTTTATTGAACCAAAATGCATTGATGCAAAAAAACGTTTATTGGCATTGCTTTAAAAGTGTTTTCGATTTTATTTACACTTGAGTTTTAGAGTTTTTGAGCAATGGGCTTGTCAGAGTTTAGGGTCTAGACTTATTTGGTGTGACAATAAGAAAATGGTTTTGTATTCGACGCTCAAATTCAAGGAACATAGTAGTCTCAGATGGAATATTGCTACCAATTGGATTTGTTTAAGTTCCATAAATTCAGATAACTACACATTTATCTTTTAAAGAAAACTCTATCATCATTTTACAATTGATTCATAAGAAATGAAGATTCAATCAATAGCATTCCTTTTCACTCTAGCTTCCATTATGTTGCTTTATATTTTTAAAACCATACTTGGCTCTATATGAAGTGTTGTGTCACTTTTATTTTGATTTCAAATTGACAATTTGGTAGAGGCATGTGTCATGCAATGAAAAGTGGAAAATATTCAGAGAAATATGTGACAAATGATATGGAGACCTCAAATATTTCTTTGGATGAAAATATTATGTTCCTCTCCAGTTACTTTAACAAAAATTTTGATTTAATAACTGAATATGTTCTTGAATTTAAAATTCTAAATGAACGTGTTAATATTGTGTGCAAAAGAAACAGGGACAAAGTCTGTGGAGTTTTCACTGAGGTTTTGATCGGTTGTAATCACTTTTATCAGTGAGGCTAAGCTCCAAACTTCATAGATATTAATTTAATATGTCAAGCAACCTAGTGTGATTCTTTTCATTTTATATGCAGTGTGGAGTTTATTTTTTTGGCCACAAAGAATTTCCTTCATGATCAAAATTAACTTATAGATGCTTCACTCTCTCTCTCTCTCTCTCTCTCTCTATAATATATATATATATATATATATAATATATATATATATATATATATATATATATAATATATATATATATTATTATATATATATATATATATATATATATATATATATTATATTATAAGATGTTATAGTTGATAGTTGATATGTTTGTTGAATAAGTTTGAATGTAATGTTTGTTAGCTTTCCATTCTTCTCTGCTACTCTTACCTAATGTACCGCTTACGACATTTCCTTTGCACATCAAGTGCAATTGCTAGTAGTTATAACTACAATTTAATTGAGATATATGATATTTAATTATAATTACTATTTAATTTTATCGTTTCCTTTGATTTTTGTTAAATTTAATGTAATTATTTTTATAGTTTTCTTTAAAAGGGAAAATTTTCCTAATAATTTATGTGGGTCAGTTTTTATTTTAATATTGTAATGAACGTCAGCCAATCTGAATCCATAATATTATTGTGTACAGACTACTCAGTGCTCAACACAAAGTGCTAACATGATCATTGCCATTAATATCCCTCTGAAATGAGAAAATTTCATCCAAATAATAAACACAAGGCTAGCATATACTTTCCAATAATTTCATCCAAATAATAAACATGAGGCTAGCATATAATTTCCAATGAAAACTCCTCCATTTTTAGCTTAAATATATTGTGAACTCAAAACAAGACAAAAATTGGAATCTAGAATATCTTAAAGTTGTCTTTAGTTCGACTTTTTGGACTTTCCAGTGTCGGAATCCGATAGAACAATTTGAGGTGAAATCTTCACTTGTGTTATCTAAAATGGTTTTTTGATTGTATATATGGATTCAACACCCTGAAAAGCCCCCAGGACACTTCGATTATGCAGGGTTTACCCATAAAACTTGTGATTTTAATAAATTCGTGCTGGATTTTAGAGAAATTAGACCAGAAAAACCCACTGGAAAAGCTTCCAAAAAGCACCACTAAAGACAACTTAGAATATCTCACATAATTTTTTTCCATAATCTCTAAGCGCTGTTACGGGTGAACTAAAAGCTTTACATATGGACTCATTATAATCAGGGAATTTCTTATTATTTTAATGATTCATTTGGTATTCTTTCTTACATAGAACAATCTTATATAGAATCATTAAAAAAAATGGTAGCCTTCAATTCATTGTCGATAAATAAATAATCATGCATTCAAAGACTAAGATGAATTCACATTATAGAAAAATTAATAGAAGTTATTAACAAAAAAATGTGAAAATGAAAACTATATATATTATCATAGCCTTAAATATATATTATTATAGCCTTATTTTATAGAAATATATATGTTTGGTTAAAATAGTACCAGTGTAACTATATAAATTATATACATACTAAAAGCGAGTAAGCATCAATCTATAATAAACATTATAACTCACTACTCACTATTGTAGGAATTTACAGGGTAAGTTCCTGAAACAGAACAACAAAGGACACCGCTCACTAATAGAACGCAGATGAATACACCAATATTCTTGACATGGTTAAAACCCTCAAAGAGGGAAACAGACCACAGCCTGAGCCAACATGACCACTTCAGGAAATTTATTAATAAAATAATGAATAGTTACCCTAAAAATGACCCTCCATGCTCTTTAGATAGAGATCGTGGACCAATCGAGTGTTAAGCCATGAATCAAGTGTTAGTAATACTGAGGAGAGAATGAACCGTTGGATCACTACATATTGTGACTGTCAAATTGTAATTTACAAAAGTACATAGTAAGCGAACACGCTTTACCTAACTCTACACTAGACCAAGTTATACTTAACTATTTCCTATGTGTTGGAATATCCTAACATCACCCCTTAAGAACAACTTGGGATATGATTGAAGGATGTACAAATATGACATAATAGGAGAAGAAAGAAGGCACTAGAGCCTATCCCCCCTTAGTGACAACTTCCTAAACTCCGACCATAAATCGAAGTTTAGTAAACTTCACCTTTGTGAGAGACTTTGTAAAGATGTCTACAACTTGATCATCTGTTGATCAATATTACACTTCAAGAATACGGTCATGAATGAGCTTCCTGATGAAGTGCATCTACATTTCAATGTGTTTTCTTCGTTGATGTTAGAATGGATATTTGAATAGTTGAATGGCACTTTGATTATCACTCCAAAGTGTAGCCAGATGTTGCTGCTGAAAGCCAAACTCTGACAGGATCTGATGAAGCCACAGCGTTGCCTTACTAGCTTCTATGGCACCACGATACTCTGCTTCTGCTGAAGAAAGAAAAATGACACTTTGTTTCTTGCAAGCCCATGTAATAGGTCCTAAACCAAGAGGGAACACATAACCTACAGTAGACTTCTAATCATCAGGGTCACAAGCCCAATCAGAATCAGTGAAACCAACGAATAAAAGAGATGCTTATGTAGTATAATGAATCCCAAACTAAATTGTACCTCCAACATAACAAAGTATTATTTTAGCTATTTTATAATGAATTTCATGTCGGTTTTGCATAAACTGAGCAATAAGGCCAACAGTAAAGCAATAAGGCCAACAACAAAGGAAAGGTCAGGACGAGTATGTGTCAGATACAAACATTTTCCTACAAGTTGACGGTATAAGGTAGCACCAACTTCAGGGGAAGTACAAGTGACTGAAAGTTTGGCTCTAGATGGAAAGGGAGAAGGGGTTGGCTTACAGTCTTCCATGTGAAAATGGCATAGAAGATCATAGGCATACTTGGACTGGGAAAGGGAAATACCTTTCTTGGATTGCAAAACTTAAAGACCAAGAAAATAATGCAAGTGTCCTGAGTCTTTCATTTCAAACTTCTTTTTAGGGTTGGACTTAGCATGGTTTATATGGTTGGGATCACTACTACTAAGGGGATCACTACTGGTAAGGATAAGATCATCAACACAAAGAACAAGAATGATAAGAGACTTGTCCGCTTTCTTGGTTTAGATAGTATTGTTAGAATGAAACCTAGAAAAGCCAGTTTCTAAAAGAAATCTATTTATTTTGGCATACCAAACCCAAGGGGCTTACTTGAGACCATAAAGGGATTTCTTAAGCCAACATACAGTGCTAGAGTCTGTTTGTATAAATCCAGTAGGTTGTTCCATATAGATTTCTTCATGCAAGTCCCCATGCAAGTAGGCAAATTTAACATCAATCTGATGGACTTCCCATTTGAGAGAGGTAGAAAGGGAAAGAATAAGACAGATAGAGTTAATTTTGGCAACAGGGGAGAAGGTTTTAGTATAGTCAATTCCTTCAACTTGTGAAAGACCCTTAACAACAAGACGATCTTTATGTTTATCAACTTTTCCATCTGGTCCATACTTGGTTCTGTAAACCAATTTGCATCTAACAAGTTTTCGTCCCTTTGAAAGAGGAACAAGATCCCATGTATCATTTGCCAATAATGAATGTTATTCTCCATTCATAGCTGTGTCCCAATGTAGATGGTCTTAAGCTTCTATAAAGCTATCAAGATCATAATTCACTGAAGCTTGAGCTAGTAAAGAAGAGGGTCTATCGAATTGAGAACGTGTATGTCGTTGATTTGTAGGATCACCAGCAAGAGCACTTACTGCGTCCTGAGTAGCACAAAGCCATTTTGGAAGCTAAGGAGCTGAAGGAAGATCTTGAGAAGGTGGGGGAGGTTATCATCCTCATTGTCATCATCTGAAGAAGAAATATTTTCAATAGTAGAAAGGATAGGGAGAGTTGGCACATCTGTCGAACTAGGCTCGTAGGCCGATATATGTTCACCAAACTTTACATCTCTTCTAAAGATAACATTTTTGGAATTAAGTGGAATAATTATATATCCTTTGACATCTTCAGAATATCCAACAAAATAATTTTTTCGCTCTTAGGTTCTAAAGCTTTATGTTTCTCATCTGGAATATGGGCCCATGCTTGACTTCCAAAAATGTGAAAGTGACTTACATATGGCTTAATTGAGCTCCATGCTTCTTCTGGAATGATATTCTTTAAAACCTTAGTAGGAGTGCGATTTACTATGTCATTTTCGTAAATAATTGCTTTTGCTGAAAAATTAAGACTAGGTCCTTTATATTGAAGCATACAATTAGCCATTTCCTTTAAGGTGTGTCTATTCCTTTCAGCTACACCATTTTGTTGTAGAGTATATGAATAGTATGTTGCATTTGGATTCAATTCATAGTGCAAAAGTTGATGAATTTGTTGTTAACTCATTCTCTGCCATTATTAGATCTTAGCTTAAGAATTTGATGTCTAGATTGTTTTTCAACAAAGGCTTTAAAGGCCAAGAACATATTAACTACTTCACTCTTGAGTTTTAAGAAGTATACCCAAGTGCATCTGGAAAAATAATCAATGAAATTGAAGTAGGTGTAGCCAGAGAATGAAACAATTAGAAGTGGACCACATAAATCTCTATGCACAAGTTGTAAAGGGGCTGAGGCGTGCCAAGAGACATATTTTTCAAAACTATCCTGATGATGTTTTCCGACTACACATCTGGAACAAACACCATCTCTACAAGATACCATTGGAAGACCTGTCACCATAATTTCTTAACATAGATTCTAAAGGGAGCGATAGATTAAGTGACAAAATTGCTCATGCCAAATTTTTCTCACGTCATAATTATGAGCAACAAATACCGAGGGAAGATTTGATGATCCAAAGTTGTTAAACTTATACAACCTTGTGGAATCATCATCAATGCAAGTAGCTAGAATTTGTCTAGGATCTCTTCCATCCTTAATTACAGCATCATGAGTTGAAAATTCAATGATTTTACCTTCACCTGAATGAGTTATCGGATATATATATAGAAGGTTATAGGATAATGTTTGAACACATAATACATCATTAAATTGACCATTGTCTAGAAGAACAGTTCCAGTTCCTACAACACTAAGAGATGTATCATCACCAACATATATATTTTTGGTGTTATGATCATTTAAAGAAGAAAACATGTTGTTGTTTTTTGCCATGTGATAAGAAGCTTGAGAATCAATGAGCCACTCATGATGATGAGAAGAAGAAGATACATCTAGCGCATAACCAGACCAAGATGCTTGACAACCACATGCAAAAAGTGTTATTCCTGAAGATGAAGTTGAAGTTGAAGAGTTCTCCAAATGGATGTTATGCTTCTTCATTTCTGCTTGCAAGGCTTCCATCTTCTTAAAGAATTTGGATTCTAAATGGCCATCTTGATTACAAAATTTGCAATGTATATCAATCTTCTTCCCTTTTGTTTTTAATTTCCTTATCATTTTGTTGAAATGATTTTTCATTTTGAGACTGAAATTTCTTAGGACCCTTTTTTGTTTTAGGACCATTCTTTTTAGGATACTACTTCTTAGGATTCTTTTAATTTGGTTGTTTCTAGGTGGCTAAGGCTTTCTTAGAAGAGTTTCCAAGATTCAGAAGACCAAGATATAAGATATTTTCTTGTTCTCTTATTAAAGAATCACAAAAGGCTTCAAAAGAGGAGGACTTGTAGTCTTTTCCCCTAGAAATAAAGGCTTCTCTAGTAGAATGGAAAGTGGAAACAAACATGGAGTAGGCTAGTCCCAACTTAATAAGAATGGAATAGATAAAGCTACCATCTTCTTTCTTAAACTTAACACCTTCCAAAAGAATTCTAAGGGTCTTGAACTTGGACAAAAAATCTTCAATGTAAGAAAAATTATTGGGGTCCAATGTAAGTAACTCATTTTTGAGTTGATGGCCTCTAATTTCATTTTTAATTCCAAAAACTTTAGTGAGTTGTTTCATTGCTTCATTAGGAGTATCAAGTTTTGCAACATTGAATCGAATGTTTAGAGAAATAGACATCCCTATCAGCCCACATGCTTGATCTTGCCCATTTTCTCATTTGGCTACCTTATTTTCATCTTGAGGTTTGGTTTCTTGGCTTCAGGCTATTCTGTAGAGACCTTTACTTCTAAGTAAATCCACAATGTGGGACCACCATTGGAACTAGTTGGTGCTATCAAGAATAACTTAGCATGAAATTTCCATTTTAATAGAAAATAAATCTATTTGTTGAAACTAAGTGTGCCAATGGAAAGATCTCGAAAAATTAGCCTGGTTAGAAAAAACAGCTTTGAAAACGGCTTCCGGGTAAAGAAGTTATTGATTTTTGAAGAAAAGTTGTTGAAGATGTCAACGAAGTGTGTGAATGTGCGGAAATGAATGATAATGTTATATTTAAGAAAAATTCCTCCCATTTCCAAACTTAATATAATTAGTTCACTTTAAAGAAAATGAATTATGTGACTCACAGTGGTACGTTATAAGCTACCCGCTAAATTGTAACTTAAATAAAAGATAAAGAGACTTTAGAATTATAAGTCACTCACTTTTTAAAATGGGCGAGAACACTTTTACATAGAGTAACTTTAAAACATAAGATACATATTCTTTTTGAAAAAACAACTCAACAAAAAGAAATACTTGAACTCAAGACCTCTATTCTCATAAAGTAACGTTGGACCAAGTCAGCTAGTTTAAAAGGTTAGTAATTTTTGGAAAAGAGGAAGGAGGTTTGTTTTTTTTTTTTTATTAGTCATTAAAGCTTTCAGGTGCATGTATACTTGAAAAATCTCTTTTTTTCCTTCAAAATAAAAACCACAAAACCCAACATGGACATACAAAAAAAGACAAACCTTACGGCTTCAAGTTAGCTTTAGCCAAAAACTAAATATTTTCCTGAATGCTTTTGGTTTTTCGAGATCACACAAAGGCACAATGGAAAAGAGCATATGCATGAGAAAAATCCTTCCTTTCTCTTTTTGATTTGCCAAGATCGCAAATAGTCACGGGGTAAAGAGCATACATGGAAATGAAAGGTATAGGTCCAGTAATAAAAAACAGAGAGCTAAATAAACTGAAATAAACATAGATATGAATAGCTAGAACTACAAATAAAGATTGTACGTATCTATGGCTATCGGAAACCTTTTCACATGAAACAAAAAGGGTTCCTCACTAGAACAGATGCTCCTAACACAATAGAGAAGTCCTCTCAGCCTGAAAGCAGTCAGAAATAGTATATCTATGAAACGACAATCAGATGCAATTCTACCAGCTTTAGATTTGGATCACCAATGGATGCGGCCCTAAAATAGCTCTAATACCATGTAGGAATTTACAGGGTAAGTTCCTCAGGCAAAACACCAAAGGACACCACTCATAAATAGATCACAAATCAATACACCAGTATTCTTGCCATGGTTAAAACCATCAAAGAGGGAAACAGTCCATGGCTTGAGCCAACACGGCCACTTCAGGGAATTTATTAATAAAAGAATGAAATTTTACGCTTCTCTCATGAATGTTTACCCTACAAATGACCCTCCATGCTCTTTAAATAGAGATCATGGACCAATTGGGTCTTAAGCCACAGATCAAGTGTCAGTAATACAAAGCAGAGAATGAACCATCATATCACTATATAATGTGACCGTCAAATTGTAAGTTGCAAAAGTAAATAGTAAAGAAACACACTTTACCTAACTCTACACTATAGCAAGTTATACTTAACTATTTCCTATTATGTGTTAGAATAACCTAACAACTACACTTATTCATATAATATATTTTTTAAACTAATCAATTTAATTAGAAATTAATATGTGTTAATTTATTATCAATATTTTAAATATTGTGTATATATTTTATAATTATCAATAATTAAACTAAAATTTTATTTTATTTTCTAAAATAAATACGCCTATCAAAATAATAAATGATGAAAACGATATTATAAGAATATTTCATGTCGTCGACCAGATTTTTCATTGTTGAGAAGACTTTTCATTGTACTACCACAATATTTGTGGTAGTGACAACATAATAGAAAGGGAGTCAAGAAAACTAAACCTAACAAAGAAGAACTAGCCATTTAGGAAAGCCAGTAAATGTTGCAGTCTTAATAGATCACTAATAAATAATGTAGTCTTAATAGAGTCTTATTATAAAGCTATTGTCCAGGTGAAATGATTATTCAATATTTTTTTAAAATAAAAAAACAAACTTCTTTTGATTAGTTTTAATAGAATAGAGTTTTAAGGTTATATATATTTATTAGTGTTAAAAACAAAATGAACATTGTCAACATAAAATTGAGTATTCAGTCTTATAGTGAAATTGGGTATTGTATAATTCCCAAAAATTCATGAGGTGGAAGAGTCTCTTTAAATAACACTTTCCCTTAAATTGTCTATCTTATACTCACATCAACATTCATGACATTAAATTAACAAAATTATAATGAGATGAAAGAGTCTCCTTAAATAACACTTTCCCTTAAATTATCTATCTTACACTCATATCAACATTCATGACATTAAATTAACAAAATTATGATGAGATTTTAAGTCAATGAAATTATGATGATTGTGATTTTGAAGATAAAAATAAATTATTAAAGAATTCCAATTAATATCTCAATTGATCAACCATATAAATCTTAGTAAAAATAATAATCAAAACATAACATATTGAAGTAATGTAAAAATTTATCAAATGTATAATAAAGTTTGTAAGACTATATATATATATATATATTATATATTATATATATATATATATATATATATATATTATATATTATATATTATATTATAATATATTATATTTATATATATATATATATCTAAATGTTATAATAAATATAAGAAGTTTTAATAAAATTTTAGGTAAAACAAAATTAATAATAGCCTTCATAAATATTTTTTAAATAATATTTATAATATGTTTTTCATGACTTTAAATTGTATTGCGTTAAAATATCTTCATACAACAAAAGATATCATTGTTTATGTGATGTCTGGTCACAGTCTACCTCAAGTGAAAGTTGAGTTATTGGTCATGGATAAGGGTTCAGATAATTCAAAATGTTGACTACTATCTCTTTGAAGTTTAGGACCACTAACATAAAATGAACTACAAAAAGTAAAAGACATGTGTCTAGAGACTAAACATAATGACAAGAGTCACATGAAGTAGGATCCTCAGCAGTAGTTATAGTTGGTGCTTAATTTTTCAAATCACATTAGAGATGGCTTTAGATGTAAGTAATTCAGTCATCCAAATGAGAAAGAAAAAAGTGACAGTGACATTGCACATGTTTGATCTCATTCAGGGAATATATTGTATCATTTTATTCTTCTTGTTTCTCCTTCAAAATGCTACCCAAAAGTGCCTTCATTTGTCAATGGAGGGTAATGGAGTTCAAGTACTGGGGTCCCCTTCACATGGTGTGCCTAGGGTCACTAAATTAGCTACTTCACCTTGATGTTTTTAGTCAAAGTACGCTAGTTGATCACTAGTGGTCAAGGGTTTATGTTGATAGCATTCCACTTCAATTTTTGGAGTGGAGTGAAAATTGGGGCTTGGGCTCACAGTCGATATTCAGGATCTCTACCTCTAGACCCTTGTCAGAAACGCATTCATTATCGATTCATGTTTCATTGGATTACCAAGGTTAGGATGAAATAAACACCCTAAACACCCAGATACCAGAGGGATTAAATATTAGAGAACCAACTATAAGTAAAACAAAAGGAGACATAAATTTCTAGTAAGGTTTATGATGGATTCTAATGAAATGAAACATTTGAGGGGAGGAGGGAAAATAAAATACTCTAATCAGGGTCCACCAAGCATTGAGAGGAAACATGTTAAATTTCATGGAGAAATGTATTTTAGGAGAGATTCACTTCATTAATTACGTGTGAGCCATAGATTAGGAATTTGCTCCTAATTACTAGGTGGTTGTTCTAACCTCCCTATTTTCTTGTAAACTATTTATTCATGGAGATTCATGATGAATGGCCAGAGGAAGTCTCCAAGTGAAGTCCTCACTTGATAGCTGCTCAGTTTGATGAATAAAGTCTCTGTGTTCAGTTTTTAACATGGTATCAGAGCTTCAAGGTTGAGAGAGGTAAAGCCATAGTGCTTTGGTGATTGGGTGAGTGCATGGAATAGGATTATCACCCTAAATGGTGCAAAGAAGGCTTGGCGATGAGGAAGAGCATGAAGAAAGTCTGGTGAATTTTTTTATTTCTTTCATCAATGCTCCTTTGGGCTCAAGAAATGCTTTTTTCTCTTTTGACTAGCATCCTTCCTTGAGAGAAAGTCGCATTGCTCGACCTTCCCTTACTAAAATTTGATTCAGTGAGGGCCATTAGTGTGCATTTGGAGGCAGAAAATGCATTTCTCCATTGATTAACGTGGTCGTGGAGAGCTTTCATTGTGTGGTGTGGCTACAATGAATCTCTTGGTAACTCTACGTTTCTTTTGAACTATGGAGGAGTAGGTTTGGAGATCGTTGAACAGAGTGCATTAAATCTAGTAAGGTGTGCGTAGAGACTGTTGATGTGGAGACTGTTAGAGGCTATCTGTTTATGTGGTGTGGAGGCTACTGGGAGGCCAAGTGGAGGATCTCGTGTGCTGTGGTGGTGGATCTTGGTGGATGGTTGTCAATCGATGAGCGTGGATATGGTGCATTGGAAGTGTGGCGAGGTTGGTGTGGTGTGATCCTTCATTACAGAGTGGTGTGGTGAGTTTCCTTCTTGTCAAGTAGCTCTCCGCCCCTCTGGATCCTCAAGAAGCCATAAAATCCATAAAGAGGTCATTACCAAGGACGCCAGCCTCAGGTTCGTGCTGGTGGTGGAGAACGCATCCTATTTTCAATAATAATAATAAAATGAGCGACCATACTTCTCATTCTATGGAAATGCATTGTTGTTCTGGAACTCATGTGTTTTCTTAGCATGTGTTGGGGTTAGAGAGAAGGGATGATTGACGAACTACGACACAAAGAGGACATGCACATTAGCATGCATGTGCTCAGGTGATCAGGATGTGAGTCTACATTTTTTACGTAGCTGAGTGTTTCTTTGTTGAAGGCAGCAAGAAATTCGACAATTGTGCACTAAGGGGAACCCAATTAAATAGATAGATAATAAGTATTTCATTGCATATTTATAATCACCAATCAGGGCATGAGATTTGAGATACATATATGTCAATTTAGACTAGCCATTTTTTTAATCGATAAAGATTTTGCAATACCCACAAAAGCTCATATTTTGACAAGGTCGATTACTTTAACAACCTCTTGCACACAACCAACCCCTACCAGGTCAATGGTGGTTCCCTCGTCCCCACTGTCTCACATCAAGAGTGACTACAAATGGAAATGCTCCTTTGAATATTGTTAAACAGATTTTTAAATATTGTTGACAAAAAATTCTTTGGGGCACATTCAGAAAGGGGGTTACATTTCTTTGAAAAGAAAGTTCTCGGGTTGTATCTTTTTAATATATATATATATATATATATATAGATATATAGATTTCAAAAGAAAGCATCCATTTTTTTTGCATTTCTCCTTGGATCTGGAGATAGATCCGCATTTTAATTGATGGAGGTTGATTTTTTTATTTCTTGAGGAAAACATGTTAAGATGAATAATCAGATGGTAGAGGCATATCTGAATGAGAGCAATAAGCTAGGCAGATCTAATTACCCAATTTTGAAATTTAAGTTGCATACCCTGTTGGAGGGACAAAATGCATGGACGATTGCAAGCATTGATGAGTTGAATATGACCCTAGCTACATGTGGAACAAAAACAACAATAATCCAGGAAAACTATATTATGCATCGCATCCATAAATTTAAATCAGTAAATGACATCTGGAAGACACTCAAGGACTTGTACGAGATCAAAAACAGAAATTGCCTATTGTTTTTGAAAACCAAGATTCTCTCCATTAAACTAGAGGAGAATGAGTCAATGGTTGCGTTCATCTCCCAAATCAAGGAGCTCATAGATAACTTGGGAAATATAGAAGAGATAATGTCAAACACTGATCTGGTCACAACTACCATGAATGGTTTTGTCACTAAATCTAGCACCATGCAGCACAAGTGCAGCATGAGACAAGAAATCTCCCTAGAGCCACCCTATGGGTTGATTGTAGACCAGTGCCTAAGACATATTGAATATAGGAGTTCTTGTAAGGTTGTATGCGAGGGGTTGAATCACTCCAATTGCCACATAAAAAGGTATGAGGGGCTTAGTAAAATAAGGTTTTGAATAGGAAGACTCGGGCCAACTCATGGATCCAAATGTTGGGGGGTATTTGGGAAATCTCAAAGAGAAATGACTTCTCCTTCTGGTGAACACTCACAAAAATGACACAGCTTAAATTGAATTTGTATTGATGGTGGAGAGGAGGAAATGAGGCATAGAAATAGATGCACAAGGCTATAATAAGAAGAATCATGGGCAACAATGTTCCAGCAAAAGGGGGAATTCGATGGATAAGGTTGTAAGCAAGACAAAATCCTAAACCATGGTTTTCCAATGAGATGATAGAAATAAAGGAGCAAAAGAAGGCTTGAGATCAAACATAACATGGGTATCATTCTCTTCCAACTTAACTAAGATAAATCCGTAGATTGAAGAGAAACCAACTACGTTCATTACACTATTTCAAAGAAAGAAAAACATAGGTGAAATGAGATTACCATTAGGAACTTGCTGCACATTAAGCATGCTTGGAATCAATAGGGAATCACCATTTATCCCAGAGGGCCCAATAATCAGTACATACACTCATCCATGATATTAGTGAAGTCCCATAAAACCATATTGAACCAAAAAGGCAACACAATGTTCAGTCCTCACAAGTCAAATAATTCGGAACCTCTGTATTATGTCTCATCCCCCTATTTCTAAGAAGAGGGGGAGAGATTTGAATTACAATTAAAATATCTGATCATGAGTCCCAACTGTCATGCTAGAATAGTTGTATTGACTCTCTCACGCTCTTCTACCACCTACCTAAGATTACAATAGGGATCGAATCCCTTTCTTGGAAAAATACATAAACAAATGCTCAGAGAAAGAAAGTCGAGAGAGGGAGGAGGATGTGTCCCCTTGTTGTTCAAGTGGAGGCCTTGGATAGAGCCATGTCCCAGCTATCATCCTGCTCTTTTTTACTACTTGTGGCAGTTCACTATTACTTGGTCAATTTCTATCAATTCTGCCTTAACTGCCAGAGTGGCCTATTCGATGGAGTAGGGAGGAGAGTGGGTAAAGCATGTGCCTAAGCGGTTCTTCTCTGTGTAGAGGGATGGGGCACCATGTTGTGCCATTAATTCCTCCTAAGTTTCCCCCATACTTCTCTGCAACTACACTATGCCTCATTAAATATCACAACTACCAGCCAATTTGACCATTTAAAATCTCTGTAATGGCTCTCTTAGCACACCAAGACCGTGAGTCTATTAATCATTTAAAATAGGTGAAACCAGCAATATTTTTGAATTCCCCCCCTAGCAAACTTATTATATCCCCTTTTTGTGGCTTTCCCCATATGACCGGGCATTGACACCGGGTGATGAGCCCTTAGGCGGTAAGGTCATCAGCCATTTATCTCGATGACCTTTTCCTTTCTATTTCCTTTTCCCTACATATCGACGCTTTAACCTGCATTTTTCCCTTTTCCATGGGAGCAGGCCCATAGCCCAGATGAGGGGTCTTTATAAACTCGCCTTTCAATCTTTTATCGTGTCTAGTGGGAAAATCCTACAAATCACAATAGATGCCTCTCTATGGCCTTAGCTCTTTACCCCTTAACACTTACGATCAATGATTTATGACGACACGCTGACATCATGGCTGACGCCATCATTTCCACATGTTACTCTTTGGGTGATGCCACGTGGCACCTAAAAATAGCCCCATAGGACCCCTGGAAAAGCCAAAAATGACTTCCACATGTCAACCTTCCACGTCATCTTCCATACCTACCACATAATCACTCATGTCAGCTACCATGTTAGCTGAGCGAACAAATCAGAGGACTCCACATGGTCTCATGGAGAAGAGATAAAAGGGCCTTCCTAATTGTTACACAACATTCTATCACTGTCCCTATACTCCTCATTCCTTGATCCTGAAGGACCTCTGTAGTGAACCCCGCATGCTTTGCCTTCATCGAGAAACTCCGATTGTGTCCCTCTTCATGACCAGATAAATTCCTTTTGCACCATTTCCCCTGAAACTTCTATTTTGCCCAGTTTACATGACCGACGCTAATGGCCTTTGTCTACCCTACACCAATGTGCAAAGATTAGCACTACTCCTCACGTCAACTGGAGCAATTGAGCTGTGTTCTAGTAACGTCGATCCTATTATGCCAATTTTTTTAAATTAAAGTCGAAGCTTCTAGCTCTAGAAGCTTTGTAACAGAAGTCTGGTAAATGGTTTGGATGTATGGGTTCGAAGATTACAATTTAGTCTCCTTTCCCCTATAAGGATGGAACTACCTCAAGGGATAAGTCCTTCTCCCATCAGAAGAGGATCTATCTCACATCTATTATTTCTATATAAACCTCCCTTCTTCCCAAGCACAAAATAGTTGCAGCCATAGTTTTGGTTGAGTGTTGATGTTATTTTCGTTTAGAGTAGTCAAGTAAGCTATAACTATTTCTACCTATCTAGTTGTGCGAGGGAGAAATGTCATTTTCTTTGCAGTGAAGCCTAAAGGGAAGAGCTTTAAAACTATTGTTGTTTGAAGCCATCATGGAATGCTAGCAGAAGTGTGTGGGAACCTAGTCTTGTTAGAGGAAGACTGCAATGTCAAAATGAATGGTTGTAATCTCTCTTTGATATTAATATATGAAACTATCGATTGATTCCTTGCATGTTTTGTAATATTACATATTCATTGCTTAGTGTTTTTTACTTGTTTCATGTGCTTGAAGAAAGAAGCGAGAGATAGTTGGAGCGATCAAGCGACGACATCATCAAGAAGGACAAGTAGACCAAGAGGTAGGCCCTCTTGATTGATTCTAACCTAGGGAAATATTCTGTAGAATGTATCTATTGTCGCTAGACCCATTATTGGGCTAGATAAATGCGTTCATGTCCACACTTATAATTTTACTTCACCACAAATTGGCGACTCCACTGGGGATCCCAATCCTTTTGTTTGTCTTGGGTTTCATGATTTCATGAGAACTTTTATAGTTTCATGTTTTCCCTTTGGTTCTGTTTCTTTTCTCCTGCTTACTCGTTTGAATCGGAAATTCATACTAGTAGATCTAGTCCCTGTTTCCAAAATTTATTATTTTTCCTTAGCTACATCAATCATCTTACTTAATCCACTGACACTTGCGCCGACCAGCATGTGTTGCTGAGAAACAGTCACACCAACCAGCCTCTGGCACTTGTTGTCAGTTAGGTAATCGTGTGGATGCTTGTAAGTGAAGATTAGAGCTTGACCCCAATCTTGGCCAGTGTGTTCTACTCTTGTGGTTTTCACCCCGTAAGCCTTTTGGACAATTTTCTCCTTGATTACAAAACTAATTTCCATTTGGTTTTTTTTGCTTGTTGACTTGTCATCTTTCTACTTGATTGATTGAATCATTGAGTGGCCAGTGACACTAGGGCATCTAGTTGGTCACCCATTCAGTAGTTTGTGAACTCACTAAGTCAGGTTGTTGGTGTGTTTACTCTTTTCCTTTTTGTTTTTGGTCCTCTTTACGACTTTGACCTCTTTTGCACAAGTTTGAAAAGTTTCATTTGCTTGCCTAAACATTTCTTTTCTTGCATAGATTACATTGTTGGTCTTGTGTTTGGTAAATTCCATGTTTCATTGATCTGAATGAACTTCTCTTCTCATGTTTTCATCTTCTCGAAGAGCTTATTGTCTCAAAAAAAAAAATCATTGAAAGATTGTATGCGAAAAGTTGTTTCGTTGTTTCATGAAAAAGTATGAAATTCTAGCTTGTTGCACCATTATGTTATGATAACTTGCATCTTTAAAAGACTAGAATTTCATCAACATTTGAAAGAGGAAGAAAAATTTTTGTTTTGGAAAGGACTAATAGATAATTGCTTGTCAAGAAAGTAGGAATTGGAATGCATTTTTCATTAGTTTATTTTTTTGAAAAAGTAAGGTAGCGAAAGATCATTTCATTTTCAGTTGCTTGATTGTTTACATTTGATTGAGTAATTTCTACCCTATATAGTGTAGGAATTTCATCAAATTGAAAGGGTCTTGTCTCGTTTAGTTGCATTTGAATTTTTTCGAGTAGCATCACTAAGACCTGAAAACTTAAAGTTAACTCAAGATTAACTTTAAAATGAATTCAATTAACCTAAGGAAAATTTGAGATTAATGATCATGTCTAGAAGGTCTAATCTAAAGACCTGTTCTGGCCTCTTTAAACCTAAGAGATGTCGTTAGCTTCAGCATTACACAATGCTAGTACAGATTTGTGCTCCCCATACCATCAAGTATATAATGGGAGATCCCACTAGGCTGCAACCCTTTTATCCTTAGCAAGTCGAGTTGGTCGCCTCGCAAACGTGGTACACCAAACACAACATTCAGGGAGATTGCCTACTCATACTTCTTGGTTTGCTAAGAGGTATTCTGCAGTTCATGGTTTCCTAGTAATCCTTTACCTAGATCATCCAGAGTAGTCATTTAATCTTTTTGACTCATTAAACTTAAAAGATCATTCAAGCCCTTGTCCTTTCAAGCTCATTTCCAATTGAAAATGATAGAGTCACCTTTGTTTCTTTCTCAACTGTTAAAAAATGAAAGAGCATTAGTCTTTTATGTGTCTTAATAATTATTTTCCCATGATCCAAAACACCCTATTAGTATTTTGAGACCAAACTGTGAGTCTCCTTAAAAGAACATTTTAAAGCCTTGAAGTTATTTGTTCCGTCAATTAAGATAAGGTCATCGTGGTTGAACCATATGGTTCATCCAATTCCTCTTCCTCTCCTCCATCTAAAAGATTGTCTGAGGAGCCATTTCCTGAGTTACTAGAGTTAGTCAAGGACCAAAATGTTGAACTCGCAATTGTTTTGAGTGTTCAACCATTGTCATCTCATCATCAACCTACTTTCGATACTAGGTCATCTATGTAGAGCTATAACTAGGGTCTCTCACACCTCTAATTATCCCACATTAATAAGTCAATCCGAGAACGTTTTGTTATTGCAAAGAGTAGCTCAATCCGAGGCTATTTGTCTGAGTAATGCTCAGTAGTATAGTGTTCAAAAGATTCGAAAGAAAACAGATGCTAAGCTGTAACTAAACTAACCCAAAAGATAGAATCACACAAAACAGTTGATCAGTCAAGGGTACGGAAGCAATAACCCATCCCTCTAGAAACTGATAAAGAAAGAGAATTATAGCATGGACTTATAGGTCTGGGAGCTAAGCAGCGTCTTGCTAAGGCTCACTATAGCCTTAGGCCTTCTCTCACACCAAAACAACAAAGGCAGGTAAATGAAACGGCAGAAAGTAAAATGGAACAGTAAACTGGAAATGGAACAGCAATAAATGGAACAGCAGTAAAATGGAACAACAGTAATAAAATGGAACAGCAATGACAAAGTGGAATAGCAATCCTTGATGAATTATGGAACAGCAACCATCACCCGTATGTACATGTTCTATCCTACTATAGCAATCTGAGGATAATGAATGATATGACTATGTTTCTAAACAGAGTAATACTGCTTTCAAGTCTTCCAAATAACATTTCACATGGATCCAGTGACAGTAACATTCATACCATCATTCTGTTACAGAAATAACTGATTAAAGCTGCAATTCGGCCTTGAATAGATCCAATTGTCTAGTGCAGAGACATTATATGGAGAAATCATTCAGATATTGATTATAACAAAGCATAGCATATCATATGAAAAATGTATCAGATTACCAAATAATAAAGATAAACAAACCACACGCAAATCACCGTATAATGATACAAAAGCAAGTGTCCTTCAGAGCCGGGCCCTTAGCTGCCAATGGTACACTACCTTAGGTTACTCCAGACGCAGAGACAAAATGAACACCAAGTCTTTTATATTAATCGCATCAACAAAAGTATAACAAAATCAGGTCTTAGTGAGACTCAATGATCAAAGTTTGTTCTGAAACTTAGAGTTATAAAATAGTCGTCCCCTTGCTCAATGGCACTGTGCCTTTATATAAAAGAAATGACAGAGGTATCTAGATAATCAAAGATAAGTTAAAGCAGTGATCCCTTAGGATCAAAGATCCTGAGGAATTCACTAATCATTTAATTCTTCTCTTTTCTTTCTTGTGTTTTCTGACTCGGTATCCTGCATTCTTTTCCTGGGCTTTTCAGCTCTAATTTTGCTTGAACTTGTTCGCATCCGGTTCCCCGCTGGAGGGACAGCAGTTATTTTCCCTTTGCTTCTCGTTTTTGGACGGCAATTCCTTGCTTCCACGTCTTCCTGCATAGAAAAACGTCAATTATTAGGACTTGAGCTTCCTTTGTCTACTTTTGCACATTTTATCAGAATCCTTTATCTTCTTTGAATTCATAATGCAGAAAAGGTTAGAATTATTATTGAAAAACCACTAGATTGCTGGTCAAAAGCATACATTCCAAGTGCTCCACACACCCCCCTGCTTACCCTGTTTTATGGCCTCATGAAAACATTATAGTTGACATGCAAGGCGGTGAGAGAATAGGCCGGAGAAGGGATCTCGCGAGGAGGCCGACAACCGTGATGAGCAACTAGATTGTCAATGAACTGATCTATTTGATCTGCAGGCATCTCATACAAGGCCTGATATCCGGGTGCAGGGTGCCAAATAATTGGACTGCAAAACTGATACCCCAACCAGGATGGCCCTGCTTGCAGAATCCGTTCCCCATAGAGGCTCAATCGGCTGGCAGCCAGCTCAAAATTCTCATATTTGAATGGTTCCCTGAGGTGGATGTTTGGGATAGAGGTTCGGTATCGAAATTTTGCAGCATCGATGGCAAGGTCTTTAATAGTCAGGAAATATTCCAGACTATTTCGGATCAAGTCTTCGTGCATGGGTCCTAATATCTTGATGACACCTGGGATCCTCATAAGACTCCTATGCTCTCTCCATAGCGTCACTTGGTCTCTAGGTTCAGCTTGTACCCATAAATCTAGGCTATTCTCTTGTCTCTGAAAGGTGTTATAAGCTTTGAGCCATTTCAGCTGATTAACCCCAAATGAGATAAAGGCTTGGAATTATATATCGCCAACAAAAGGGCCAGGATTTAAATCAGTTTCCTGATCTAGCATAAGGTTGTGCAAGTAAAACTCGCATAATAACCTTTGAACCTTAACTCCATAGTGCTTGCAACAGTCTATAAAATCATTAATAGTGTTGATGTGGATAGGTGCTCCTGCCCTAACGGCTTTTATTTTTAATCTCAAATATCATTCAAGCAAAAGTAAAGCATAATTTTTAGCAGGGGCCCTACAAGTCAAAACGTCATTATATAAGGAACACACGGTGTCCATCTGCTTAACAACACTATCTAATCGACGAGTTACCTTAGCAACCTTTTCCTGGTCCGTTTTCCATCCTTCAAAGGCCTCGCTCTCGGACTGACTAATGTCCCGAAGTTGCCGTTGTAGCTCTTCATATCTTTCCATGGGGACTGTTTGCTCTCGCATCTGCTCAGCTTCTTGCTGAGCTTCCTTCATCATTTAATGTAAGGTCCTGGTTTTTGGATCCTTTTTCCACAAAGCCGTAGAGGCTGGAAGTTTAACATGGACCTTTCTATTACGTTGCTTGGAGTTTAGGACCCGAATTACCCCCGAGGGTGGTGCTTCTGTTTGGACCTCTTTGATTTCTGTTTCCTTCTTAACGCGAATAAAGGGTTGTTGTGGTCCTCCTGCCATCGGAGCCTCTTGCTGTTCCATTGGAATGTCCATCCATTCTTCAGGGCCAGATGGAACAACAATCTGTCCCTCCGTTTGTTCTTCCATGTCATTTGGAACAGCACCCTGTTCCTCATTATTATTTGGAACAACAGACTGTTCCTCAGCAGTAGGTCTCCTAATGGGGTTTCTACCAACAAAATGGGTTCTTGTCCTCGGGGTTCTTGCTTCCGTGGTCCTCCTCCTTTTCCCTGCGGTCTTTTGTATTCTCAAATTGGCTTTCAAAATTCGAATTTGCTGCCGGAGCTTGGCTATAGTGCCCAACAACCTCTGCTGTTTCTTTCTTAATTTCTTAATTTCCTTTGCCTCGGCAGAGGGTTTGGTCCTTAAGCTCACTCCTTCTTCATCTGGGATATCTTCCGACGTCCTGGGGACAGATTGTCCCTGATTGTTGTCTTCCATTTCATTATCATAACCAGGCAGGTTTTCTTCCCTTGCCTTTTCTGCATGCATTTCCTCGGGTAATTCTTCCTCTGCGGTATCGTCTGGG
Source organism: Pinus taeda (assembly GCA_000404065.3). NCBI lineage: Eukaryota > Viridiplantae > Streptophyta > Pinopsida > Pinales > Pinaceae > Pinus > Pinus taeda. The sequence goes on along the minus strand of APFE031086352.1, from coordinate 14,894 downwards.
ACGCCTACTATGATGGAGGGCTGGCCATATTCTCCCATATTGGCCAGTACTGCTGCCAATTCCTCCTCACCTGCAGGGTCCTGGAATGGGCTACCCCCTGGCTGTGCTATTTCTTCTTCTTGATTGCCCTGTTCGGTGGCCACTTCTTCCTCAGAGTGCTCATCTTCTTGGTTGCTCTGTTCGGTGGCCATTTCTTCCTTAGAGTGCTCATCTCCTTTTTCAATTTCTCCTTCCGGCTGGTCAGTCTCGGACTCCGATTGCTCAGCATTTCCTTCGGAGGGTCCTCCTTCTAGTTCTGGAGGTTCATCCGCAATTTCGATTGGCTAGGTCATGGTTCCCTGAATCCTTTCCAGCCTTCCTCGTATCCGAGCCAACCGGGCTGACTTCCTTGGTCTTTCAGGTTGGTTGGGTGTGCCAGCAGGTTCTCTGGGTTCTTCTAGTCGTTCTGGCGTACCAGAGGGTTGTTTCCGCTTTGAAGCAACATGTCTTTCTGCTGTTGACTCCTTGCGTCTTTCTGATCGTTCTGGCGTGCTGGAGGACTATTCAAGTTTTGGGGGTGGTGCAGCTAATCCCCCCTCGACTATTTCAATCAGTTCCTCCCAAGTGCTTTGCTGTTAGGTGAGACTGTGGCTCACTATCAACCGAATCAGTCTGTGGTGGCTAACAACTACATCTATGTGCTGGGCCTTCTTCAGGCTTCAGGCCGCATCATGTAGTAGCGAATTTAAAAGTGCAGGGAGATTTATAGAGCATTTTCCTTTTAAAACAGCTAAAAGTTTCAGGTGACGAGGCCTTACCACGTCTTTTCTCCCTTCGTAGGTGATATAATTTTGCACTGTCTTCGCTAGCTCGGTCTAGGGTTCCCCTAGTGTTCCCGGCAGGACTCCTTTCCCTTTGACTATCAAGCTTTGGCCTTCGTCCTGGAAAATTTCCATAGCTTTTTGTAATCTTTCCTTCTTCAGCGTCCATATGGGTCCAGCAGCTGATAATCTTGAAACTTCTGCGATGATATCCTTCGTAACTGCTATCCGCTTTCCTCCTACTATGGAGTAGTTTTCCTACAGATTCTGCAGGAATTCCAGCACCACTGCTTTGTTTGATTCTTGCAGGCAGCTGAAGTAATTCAACCATCCTGCATTTTCCAGGATTTTGCGAGCAGCAGTGGAGACTGGCAGCTTGTGAGGTTCGCTTCGGACCGTCTTTCCGCCCATGATTCTACTCAGAAATGGAACAGCAACTGCTTGCGGTGTTTGCGACGCCGAGAGGATGATCATTGTCAAATTTTGGAAAAGATCACAGAGCATGCAACGAAAAAAGGATCGTGGACGACAATCTCCGTAGAATGGAATCATCATACCGTTAAACCATGCCATTCCTTCGTACATTATCTTGCCCGAATGGTGTGCAGCCACGTAATCCATGGATTAATGAGGTTACCTCCCCCTTGCGATCTGATAGGCTATCCCCAGCCGTCAAAGAGAGGAGCAGTAGCCAGTCGGAAGTCAAATCATAAAGAACAACATATGGAATTATGCCATGTTTTAGAAAAACAACGAAATGCCGAAACCGAGGCAAAAAGGTAGATCGCGTTTTATATAAGAGCCTGTGTGACATAATGAGGAACCGGGGGATTGGACGTCTATCAAATGTACAAAGTCTCCAGTAGTCATTGTCAGTTCCATTGCCATGATTGGTGGTAATAAATATTCATGCGATATATACATCGGGGTGTGACATATGATTTATGCAAAGGATATAAGAGACAGAAAGATTTAATATCATACATGTTGGTGT
>APFE031086346.1:0-15166 GCA_000404065.3 Pinus taeda | reverse complement strand
TTTAGTAAATTATTTTGATAAACATTGTAATAAAAGTTAGAATAATGCTTTAGGGTGGTTTTGCGCAGTGTTTATGGTTTATAAGACTTTAGTAAATGGTTTTAATCAAGATTTATATAAAATTTACAAAATTCCCTGTTAAAATGATATAAACTACTTAGTGTTAAGTGTTTATGGTTTGGCCTTTGGGGTTTAAGGTTTTGGGTTTATAAGACCGTCGTAAGTGCTTTTAATAAAGACTTAAATAAAAGTTCCAAAACTCTTTTTAAACTATTATAAAATGCTTAGGGCTTAGGGTTTCGGGTTTTAATTTTCGATTTAAGGTTTAAGGTTTAGGTTTTAGGGTTTATAACACTTTAGTAAATGATTTTATTAAACATTTAAATAAAAGATACAAAATGGTTTTTAAAATGTTATAAAATTCTTAGTAATTAGGGTTTACACTTTAGGCCTTAGGGTTTGGAGTTTGTGGTTTAGAGTTTAGGGTTTAGGGTTTATAACATGAGTAAATGCTTTTAATAAACACTTAAATAAAGGTTACATACTACTTTTTAAAATGTTATAAAATTCTTAGTGTTTATGGTTTAGAGTTAAGGTTTTGAGGTTTATTGTTTGGGGTTTAGGATTCATTAATATTCTAAAATAATGCAATGAGGATCCCTCCGCATTCTCTAAGAACCATATAGTTCGAAAGCCTTCCGACCTCTTGTGTGTTGTTGGGAAATTTTGGTAATATCATCTCCTTCTTGGAGCTAGGGAGCTCTAATCTTAAGTCTCTATGTTTCTTCCTTTTCCTTTAATATCTTGATTTTCTCTACTTCTAGTTCGTGATATATAGCTTTGATTCTAGAGAATCATACCCACCACTGTGAGGGTCTTCTAACATATCTAATTCAAATTCGATATTGTTGAGGGACTCCTCTTCCTTTTTTTTCTTTTTCTTTTCCCATTCTATCATCCTCTTCTTAAGGTGAATAAGTTTTCCATCCAGGTGCTCTGTCGATGACCTTATTTCAATCTCTGATCTATCCTGCCATACCTATTTAACAATTCTTTGAAATTCCTCATCCCTTAACCATGTCGAATTAAATTTTGAAAGGTTCCCATAGTTTTGGAGAAATACCTTCTACTTATAAAAATAGGTGACTGATCTGATATTCCTCCCTTAACTAACTTCACATTACCCAACCATTTCTATCTTATCCATCAATGGTTCCTTAATTAGGAATCTATCAAGGTGTCTTGCTAACATAGCATCCCCAAATCTTTGATTTCTCCACATAAGTTGAATAAGTGCTAATTCTATATCAATAAAATTGTTATTCTGAGGTAGTTGTTCAAAAAAAATTGTGAGTGAATCTACATGTGCATGGCTTCCCAAGGAGTTTGCATGTCCCATGGAAAAATTTAAATCTCCCCCCAAAATTATATTGTCAACATACATAACTAATGATCCCATAAGAGCTTCCAAGAATGACATACTATTCTGACATGGTACATATATATTAAAAATCCTAATGTCAAGACCAATTTAATTAGAAAAAACATCTGCCATTAGTACTCCTTCCCTCCCCCAAATATTTACTAACTTCATCAATAATGTTTTTTCCTACAACAATTCCACGAGATCTACCTCTCATGTGTAAGGCATGGAAATTCCATCCCAATTTCATATATTTTAATAGTGATGCAATTTTTCACTATCCCCAAGCGTCTCTTATAGAAAGATCACATCAGATTTCTCCAACTCTAATAATCTCTCAAGGGCTAGTTTTTTTGTCATGACTATCCAAGCCTATATAGTTAAAAGATAACCACTTCATAGAGAAACCATTTCAAGGTTGCCTTTTCCCTAAGAACCCCATAAAGTGATAATTTTCTTCCTTTTGCTACATCCATAGTAGCCTTATGAATGGATTTCGATATATATGAATACCCACCTCTAGAGGTTTTGGAAATATTTGGTGGTGATGAAATACCTAAGCCTCGCCCAAGCAACTATAAGTTGTTTGGACAAATATAAATAGAAAGCGGGGATAAGCAGAGAACTTAGTATTGTAAGAAGAGTTATTTACTTGAATTAAGAATATTCATAGTAAAGTGGGGATAAAAAAATATAATAAAATTATAATTTAGTTAACTTTTATTATTCCTTATTATCTGGATAATGTTAGATGTATAATTGAGTAAGTGTTTTGATGCTTCTCATGGATTAATTTATATACAAGTAATTTAATTTATATGGTTGCACTAGTAGAGAAAAAACCAGTTAAAGTTCTAATTATGGGGGTGTAGTCTTGGTGAGTTGATTCTTGTTATATGGTACTGATGTGTAATACAACATTAACCCATCGGTAAAGACGATGTAAACAATGATATTTTTAGTAGAAATCACTTTATGTATAAATACAAAATTGTTCTCAAAATGACAATGAATCTACTCTATAGTGGAGATGCATAGCATGCATATACATTTATATATGTCAAGTGCATAATCTATGGTTTAGTGAAAAGGAATAATTTTTTAAATCATATAGTGCTTTAGATAAATTATAGTTCTTTGGAAAATACAAGGATGCAAGTTTGGAGAATAGTTTCGTCTAAGGAATAACATTCTTTTAAACATGAATTTCCATTATTCTAAGATGAACTTTTAGTTTTTCATCTAAAACTATACTAAAAAATTCAGAAAATATATCTAAACATACAAAAAAAAAAAGAGCAAGGCCAAGCAAGAAGCAAAAAACAATCAAAATTGATGCAGGAGCATCCGGACACCTCAATGAAAGAAAATTAGAATATGAAGACATGTGGATGACCACATGGACAGCCAGGGCAATCTTGAACAAGATTCGGTTAAGAAACTAATTTTAGTTAAAAATAAGTTAAAAAAACTGTATGCATGTGTAATAAGAAGTGAAAGATTCATCGGTGAATCAAGAGGCAAGAAGAAGGAAAGAGGAAAACCTGTGCGTGTGAGAGAGAGGGAAAAATGTAGTTGCTAGAGAAATTCTGGATTAAGGCCGAGATGCCTTAAACTGTAATATGAGTTGTACATAATAAAATGTGTTTTCTGTGAACTTGTTTCTTTATATGTTTTTGTTGTTTCTGGTTTTCTTTTCTGCTAAAAATGAAAGTGTGAATGCCACCAAATAGGTATGTTAGTATGCAGGGTTTTCGGTAGATTTTTATGAAGAATCTGTATCATCGCAAGGCGGGGAAGGTGCATCCTTCTTCCGCGTCCGCTTCTGCCACTAATTCATGCCGCGGGGATGCATATTCTGTGTTGAGGTTGTTGCCAGTGTCGATACCCACTCTGAAAGTTAGCCACCCTGAAAGAAACACTCCCGCCGGAGGACGAGGAGGTACTCGCTTATCTTATTGCCCGCTCGCCGGACGTGCTGCCGCTCCAGGAGACCGAGACGAAAAAGAACAGGTCCGGCGCCAAGAATGGAAAGCTCGTTCCCTCTTTAGCAGGCATTGATAGCGAGCAAGAAGATCAAGAAACACCGGCCCTAAGTGGAGGGCAAGGAGATTCTGGAGGATGATGGGATCAAAATTGAGCCATTCAATTTGTAACAAGAGAGAGAGGAGGGTTATTTCGTTTCAGAAGAAGATGGTGGCGGAATCTGAGGAGAGGAAGAAGGCACGGGAGTCCAAGAAGCTTTTGAAGGCCATCCAGGCAGAGAAATTGAAGAGGGGTCCAAGCAGAAGAAACATGACATTGAATCTGTCAAAAAATGGAGGAAAATGCGGCAGGATAGCGGGTTTACTGATGGTGGCAAGGACAAGAAGCCTTTTGATTTTAGAGACGGAGACGGGGATGGAAATGGTCCCATTCCTCTAAAGAGGAATATCAAGAGAGGCGTGGCTCCTGGTGATAGGTCTGGCGGCAAGTCCAGACATGATGCTGTAATGCAATCATCAGCTAAATGTGAAGAAGGAGACTCTGAAGAAAATTGCCAGGCCTGCGGCTAAAACCGTTAAGAAGAAGAAGATTGTCAAGAAAACCCCGGTTGTGCTGCCTGGTGAGAGATGATCGTGGTTGGACCAATGGAAAAGAGACCGTGAGAAGTTTCAGATTGATTTCGTGGGCCCATAACCCACAGGTCCCAAGATTGAAATTGAAAAAATCTTGAAAATGAAGAGCCCCTGAATTCGTTTCCAGCAAGGGGGTCTCCTCGTTTTCATCAAGTGGTATCAGAGCGGGAGAGATTTCCTGCGGAGAGGAGTTTTTGCATGCAAAGAGGTACCAGGAAGAAGAGGTACAGTTTGTTTGTTTGTAGTTTTTTTTAAATTTATTTTGTGAAGGTGAGAAGATTGCAGCAAACCTGGAGCAGAAGTGCTCAATTGGTTCAAGAGGAGAGAACCGCGGAGATGCCAAGAGGACTAAGCTCATTAGAGAAGCTTGGTAGGGCATCTGGTAGCAAGGAGGACTTGCTATGGCAGAGGTTTGGTTGCAGCTCACAGAAGGCAGTTCCACTGAAGAAGTGAAACAGTGGGTAGAATTGCTAATGACAAGAAAACGCATATGACCAGGAGGTCATAATTTTTGTACCTCGGGAGCGTATGACCAGGAGGTCATAATTTTTTGTACCTCGGGAGTCTGATGCAGGAGCATCCGGACACCTCAATGAAAGAAAATTAGAAGATGAAGACATGTGGATGACCACATGGACAGCCAGGGCAATCTTGAACAAGATTCGGTTAAGAAACTAATTTTAGTTAAAAATAAGTTAAAAAAAATTGCATGCATGTGTAATAAGAAGTGAAAGATTCATCGGTGAATCAAGAAGCAAGAAGAAGGAAAGAGGAAAACCTGTGCGTGTGAGAGAGAGAGCAAAATGTAGTTGCTGGAGAAATTTCGGATTAAGGCTGAGATGCCTTAAGCTGTAATCTGATTTGTACATAATAAAATGTGTTTTCTGTGAACTTGTTTCTTTATATGTTTTTTTTGTTTCTGGTTTTCTTTTCTGCTAAAAATGAAAGTGTGAATGCCACCAAATAGGCATGTTAGTATGCAGGGTTTTCGGTAGATTTTTATGAAGAATCTGTATCATCGCAAGGCGGGGAAGGTGCATCCTTCTTCCGCGTCCGCTTCTGCCGCTAATTCATGCTGCAGGGATGCATATTCTGTGTTGAGGTTGTTGCCAGTGGCGATAGCCACTTTGAAAGTTAGCCACCCTGAAAGCAACACTCCCGCCGGAGGACGAGGAGGTACTCGCTTATCTTATTCCCCACTCGCCGGACGTGCTGCCGCTCCAGGAGACCGAGACGAAAAAGAACAGGTCCAGCGCCAAGAATGGAAAGCTCGTTCCCTCTTCAGCAGGCATTGATAGCGAGAAAGAAGATCAAGAAACACCGGCCCTAGGTGGAGGACAAGGAGATTCTGGAGGATGATGGGATCAAAATTGAGCCATTCAATTTGTAACAAGAGAGAGAGGAGGGTTATTTCGTTTCAGAAGAAGATGGTGGCGGAATCCGAGGAGAGGAAGAAGGCACGGGAGTCCAAGAAGCTTTCGAAGGCCATCCAGGCAGAGAAATTGAAGAGGGGTCCAAGCAGAAGAAACATGACATTGAATCTGTCAAAAAATGGAGGAAAATGCAGCAGGATAGCGGGTTGCAAGTCCTTTTATTGATTTATTTCCTTGGATTTTCGAACATATTTAAGCATACAATTTTGTGAAACTGGGTTATATATTTTATTTTAAATGAATCATTACAAGTGCAAATAATCCATAAATGCACAACTCATTTGCCTTTGTCGCAAGTCCTTTTATTGATTTATTTCGTTGGATTTTAGAACATATTTAAGCTTACAATTTTGTCAAATTGCGTTATATATTTTATTTTAAATGAATCATTACAAGTGCAAATAATCCATAAATGCACAATTCATTTAGCATCTTGGAACCTCAGGGTTGGGAACTTGGGTTTCCATTTTGGTGTTTAATATCATGAATATTTTCTTTAATGTAAATACATAGTGTTGTACACGTCTTCCCAAATACTACCAATCACCCATACTCTTAAACGATTGGGATTGGTATTCTATGGTTGTTGTTTTCAAATATTTCTACTCTTACTGTCTTTCTTCTTTGAGAAATGTCCCTAAGCCAAAACAAATGCAGCTTAAAATGTAACATTCTTCAACCAACTCAAGACTGATTTCATCTTTGCTTTACGAAAGAGATGCACTTGAGGGAATTTTGGTGCAGCTAAAACAACCATGCCTTTGTCTTGACACATTTTGATTACTTTCGTTTTACCCTCGAATTCAATAAAAAAAATAGCAAAAAAAGGTCTTTCCCAAAAAATATCAAAACTAATTCTTTGTTTCTTTTATGCTTTGCTCTAGACTACCAAGATTCAAAATTTTATATACATATCTGAGATGCCTAAGACATTGATTGCAATAATATCAATATACTCTATACTCTATGCAATTGTAATTTGAAATATGTGTGTGTTAAGTTTCTCTTATAAAACGTAATGAATGTATATAAACATGTTTAAAGTGTCATGGATATCAGCGATAATATATATGGCAACATAAATTGACTTAACATAGAAAATATTTATCAGTCCCGTGATATTTGTAATAAAAAAGCAAATGAATGCGATACACCAGGCTACTTTCGACATCTCTCTCAGAAAAATACAATTAAAAAAAAAATTGTAAATTGTGGAATAGCCATAATTATATTAACATAGTCCAAAATGTGAATAGATTTACGTGGTAGCTGTAGAAGCTTAGGAAAAACAAATTTCACATTCCTACCAAAAAAATCTAGAATATAAAAACAATATTTTAGCTCATCTTATGAGTGTTTGAATATTATTAGAAATTTTGGCTCTCATTTAGATCATATAAATGTTTTGAATGATTCAAAGTTTAATGGTTAAAGCATATTTTTTTTAAGCAAATATTGGATAGTTCACAGATTAACAAGTAATAATATTGGCTTTGGTTAATAGGTCTATATTTGTATTATGGATTTGAAAGGGCAGTGATTTGTTCAACATTGTTTTATATTATTCTAAGTATGATGTATAATTATGTCAACTCCAACCCCTAATCTAATGGATATCAATAAATTCTTTCAATAGCTTGATAAGATTTGAGAAAATAACTATGGAATAATTAAATTTGAGAAAAATTGATCCCCATTTACTTTGAAAAAAATTCTAAAAAATTATATTTATATTTGGTTGATTTTGTAGTTAGATTTTTAAATAATATAAAATTATATTGAATTAAAGATTACTAACATAACTGTGATAGATTTATAGGTTAAGTTTGAGAGTTATTGATGAACATACACTATAGTAATCTAAATAACTATAAAGATCTGCGATGGATTTATAAGTTAAATTTGATATTGATAAACATACACTATAGTAATTTAAATAACGATAAAGATTTTTAAATTAGATTTAAAGATGGCTTACTATCATAATAACAATAAACTGCAAAAACAACCCTATTTTTTTTTTAATTTTTAAATCAACATACTGGAATTCTTTTTTGCTTTTAAATCAAAACAATGAGAAAAATAAGTGTGAAGTAATAAACTTTTAGAAAAACTAAATCCATTCACATTTAATGAGATTTAAAAAATTATATTTATATGTTATTATTTTGTAATTAGATTTATAAATAACTTTAAATTATATTAAATTAGACCAAACTAATATAATTTTAATAAATTTATAAATTAATTAATATAATTGTAATAGACCAAACTAATATAATTCTAATAGATTTATAAATTAAGTTCAATGACAAAATTATTAATGAAAATACAAGATTTTAATCTAAATAATAATAAAAAAATTAAATAATACAAGATAATAAATTTAAAAATAGAAATATACTTACTATCATAATTTAAATAAAGTGCAAAATCTATTTTTATTTTTTAGCTTTTAAATCAACCAGATTTGATAAAACCAGATTCATTACAGAGTTGTGTAAATTTTGTAAACCACATCAACAATTATCATCCTAATGTCCAGTCAGAGCCATTATTACATCAACAATTATTGTCGTAGCATTATATAATAATTGAATTTGTAACTGAAATCTTAACAAGCCCTCCCGATGATGAGCCAAATCTTAACCTCAGCGATCAAATGTTGGGTGCATACATCGTTTACCGGTTACTCTTCAACGCAGGTTATAAGAGCTCAAGCTTCCTTTTTGCCTCTGCGGCTAGTTGGGAATTGCGAGCCCTTCCCAATACAAGTATCAGGTGAATAATAACCGCAAAGCTGGTGGTTATTCGACTGGATATAAGCAAGATAGTAGTAGGTAAGGTAGGACTTAAACGAGCACTGGTTCTCCCAAGGCCGAGGAAAGTGAGTAGTAAAAGTTATGTAAGGCATCCAGTTGACATTAATTCAGCCTTTGGAAACCGACAGCGTCTTCGCTTGAAATGAATCTGAGAAATGAGAAAGATACCATTTACGTGAATCATGTATTAATGCACAGACAGACGGAATTTTAATCTCTATGCAGCGCCTGTAACCTGTATATGCGTGAGGAACTAACAAGGGCATTGACCATATTAACACATTTCCGCACTATTTATAATCGACGCAATGCCACTTGGACCCTCGGATCTAGGTTGATCTGGGCCGTTGATCTACGCAGATCTGGACCATCGGATCTGACAGATCTGAGCCATCGGATCTAGGTTGATCTGGGCCGTTGATCTACGCAGATCTGGACCGTACAATCTGACAGATCTGAGCCGTCAGATCTGGGTTGATCTCGGCCGTCGATTTACGCAGATCTGGACCGTACAATCTGACAGATCTGAGCCGTCAGATCTGGGTTGATCTCGGCCGTCGATCTACGCAAATCTGGACCGTTGGATCTGACAGATCTGAGCTGTCAGATCTGGGTTGATCTCGGCCGTCGATCTACGCAAATCTGGACCGTCGGATCTGGGTTGATCTGGGCCGTCGATCTGGGTTGATCTGGGTCGTCGATCTGATAGATCTGAGCCGTCGGATCTGGGTTGATCTGGGCCGTCGATCTACGCAGATATGGACCGTCGGATCTGACAGATCTGAGCCGTCAGATCTGGGTTGATCTGGGCCGTCGATCTACGCAGATCTGGCCCGTCGGATCCGACAGATCTGAGCCGTCGGATCTAGGTTGATCTGGGCCGTCGATCTACGCAGATCTGGACCGTCGGATCTGACAGATCTGAGCCGTCAGATCTGGGTTGATTTGGGCAGTCGATCTACGCAGATCTAGACCGTCGGATCTGGGTTGATCTGGGCCGTCGATCTGACAAATCTGAGCCGTCAGATCTGGGTTGATATGGGCCGTCGATCTACGTAGATATGGACCGTCGGACCTGACAGATCTGAGCCGTCAGATCTGGGTTGATCTGGGCCATCGATCTACACAGATATGGACCGTCGGATCTGACAGATCTGAGCCGTCGGATCTGGGTTGATCTGGGCCATCAATCTACGCAGATCTGGACCGTCGGATCTGACAGATCTGAGCCGTCGGATCTGGGTTGATCTGGGTCATCGATCTACACAGATCTGGACCATCAGATCTGACAGATCTGAGCCGTCAGATCTGGGTTGATTTGGGCCGTCGATCTACGCAGATATGGACTGTCGGACCTGACAGATCTGAGTCGTCAGATCTGGGTTGATCTGGGCCGTCGATCTACGAAGATCTGGACCGTCGGATCTGACAGATCTGAGCCGTTGGATCTGGGTTGATCTGGGCCGTCGATCTGCGCAGATCTGGACCGTCGGATCTGACAGATCTGAGCCGTCAGATATGGGTTGATCTGGGCCATCGATCTACGCAGATCTGGACCGTCGGATCTGACAGATCTGAGCCGTCGGATCTGGGTTGATCTGGGCCGTCGATCTACGCAGATCTGGACCGTCGGATTTGACAGATCTGAGCCGTCAGATCTGGGTTGATTTGGGCCGTCGATCTACGTAGATCTGGACCGTCGGATCTGGGTTGATCTAGGCCGTCGATCTGGGTTGATCTAGGCCGTCGATCTGACAGATCTAAGCCGTCGGATCTAGCCGTCGGATCTGGGTTGATCTGGGTCGTCGATCTACGCAGATATGGACCGTCGAATCTGACAGATCTGAGCCGTCAGATCTGGGTTGATCTGGGCCGTCGATCTACGCAGATCTGGACCGTCGGATCTGACAGATCTGAGCCGTCGGATCTGGGTTGATCTGGGCCGTCGATCTACACAGATCTGGACCGTCGGATCTGACAGATCTGAGCCGTCAGATATGGGTTGATCTGGGCTGTCGATCTACGCAGAGCTGGACCGTCGGATCTGAAAGATCTGAGCCGTCGGATCTGGGTTGATCTGGGCCGTCGATCTACGCAGATCTGGACCGTTGGATTTGACAGATCTGAGCCATCAGATCTGGGTTGATTTGGGCCGTCGATCTACGCAGATCTGGACCGGATCTGCGTTGATCTGGGCCGTCGATCTGGGTTGATCTAGGTCGTCGATCTGACAGATCTGAGCCGTCGGATCTGGGTTGATCTGGGCCGCCCGATCTGACCAGCGAATGAGCGACAAGTGGCGTCCTCTGGGCCGCCCGATCTGACCAGCGGATGAGCAACAAGTGGCGGCCTCTGGGGCGCCCAATCTGACCAGCGGATGAGCGACAAGTGGCGGCCTCTGGGGCGCCCAATCTGACCAGCGAATGAGCGACAAGTGGCGGCCTCTGGGGCACCCGATCTGACCAGCGGATGAGCGACAAGTGGCATCCTCTGGGCCGCCTGATCTGACCAGCCGATTAGCAACAAGTGGCGTCCTCTGGGGCGCCCAATCTCACCAGCGGATGAGCGACAAGTGGCGGCCTCTGGGGCACCCGATCTGACCAGCCGATGAGCAACAAGTGGCGGCCTCTGGGGCGCCCGATCTGACCAGCCGATGAGCAACAAGTGGCGGCCTCTGGGGCGCCCGATCTGACCAGCCGATGAGTGACAAGTGGCGTCCTCTAGGCCGCGCCCGATCTGACCAGCCGATGAGCGACAAGTGGCGGCCTCTAGGCCGCGCCCGATCTGACCAGCCGATGAGCGACAAGTGGCGGCCTCTAGGTCGCGCCCGATTTGACCAGCCGATCTGGGCCTACCGCAGGGCAACACTTGGCAGCATCTCGTTGCCCCGATCTGGGCCTACTGCAGGGCGACACTTGGCAGCATCTTGTTGGCCCATTTGGGCCTCCATTAGAGCTACACTTGGCAGCATCTCATTGGCCAGGTGTCAATTGTCTCGTTAGCCAGATGAGCAATATATCTGCACCACTTGGCAATCCGTTGTTTTGCCAAATCTAGGGCAATCTATCTGCGCCACTAAGTAGGCCCGTAATGACCAGATCTGCAGGCCTATGTATCTGCACACTTGGCAGGGTGTGGTCGACCAAATCTTGGCCTTTCGATCGACAGCCTGCAGTGGATTTGGTGGATCTTCATAAAGACGTCAACGCGTTTTGCACAGAGACGAGCAATGTGTTGTTGGATGTGGAGCTCAATCGCCGACGCGGAGTCTTCAGCCTCGCTCGCCTATACGATCACAGGAAGAATCCTCAGATAGCCAAGGTCGTCATCGCTTCAAGGCGCCTTACTCCTGAGCTCAGCACACCAAAAAAGGCAACCACGAACTCCGATGTGTATGGTGCTCCGCTTCTGAAAGGAGGCCCTTTGAGCCCGATCAGTGTTTAGAAGAGTTTGTTTTATTTTAGTAGAAATGGGTCTTGGGGTTTGAAGAGGACGGGATCATTTTGGAGGCAATGGATCGTCGTTAATACGCGGTCAAAGAGATGGACACTGTGTTCAAGTTGGGGAAATGATTTATTTGGCAACTCGTAGTGTAACTAATAGACGCTACATCTTTTAAGAAAAGAGATTAGGAGCCAAATTTCAATCACATGTTCATTATAACATCTTCAAGCTGTTGCATCTACGATGTTTGAGTTGCACATCATGATAGGAAGGCTTTTGGAAAGTTTGCAAGGTGCAAGAGCTTCTTGGTTAAAATGAATATGTTTTTTTTGTTAGCGGGTTCATCCTATTAGCTGATTAAAATGAATATTTATAAAATAACTAAATTTATTTTCAAATGTCTGAAGTATCAATTTCTATTTTTTTGAATAAATTTGGGTTTTTTTACATTTTTAATAAATTTCAAATTGAGATAAATTTTATTTCGGTTAAAAGCTTTATTGTACAATAAAATGCTTCCAAACATTTTAAGCACAAGTGGTATGTTTTTGGTTCATTCCTTTTGTGTAGGTTACATTCACTTTATGACATTCTAGTTTGACGAGTTACTAAAAATTTCATCCATAAATGTGAGTAAGCATCTCTTGAATTTAAGACACATTGAAAGTTACACCTGCGATATTTGGTTGTGGGTTTTCGGGGACATGATAAGTGACTCAATTAGTCTCACTACTTGATTTACCCATGACAAGTGACTCAATTGATTTGGCTGTCTAATTTAGCCCATGATATATCTAGACATGCACTCACAAATTGTATAGTTACCTTTCATGCAATAATTGGCTAAGGAGAACTTTCAATGAGCAATGTTTGTGTGATGTAAATGCCTTCATTGAGGATAACCAACAAATATATTCCAAACTCTCTCATTGTTCATACTATTTGGAAAACAATGCACTACGCATTAGTGTGCCTCACAACTCCATCGCCCATTTAACTTCAAAAGCTCGTAATGGACCTCCTTTTAGGCATCTATTTGTTTTTACCCCAATGCACCTTTCCACAAATTCTTGCAATTCTCAATCAACCAAGAATACAATTTAACTAACATGCCCCTACATATTAATAAATTGGTTCTTATACTCTCTCTCTCTCTCCATGGACTAAGCTTATAAACCTAGAAAAAGTTGGCGAGTCAAGAGTCCCCGGCCCTACACACTAATAGATTGTTTCCTATACTTTATCCACTGGCCAAGCTTACAAGGCAAGAAAAATTTTTCAAGACATGACCACATACATATTTTGATCACTTGGCCAAGCACATTACAAACAATATCCTACATTAGCACTTGTTATGGCCCCAAAGCATTAACAACCAAATTGACCTATCGTCCTCTTGCCATTTGTTTTTCTTACATCATTGTAATGAATACATATATCAAAGGTTGTGCCAAAATCCACCCCTTTTTTTAATTTTGTTTTTGCTAGTGTAACTTACACTGTCAATCAATATTGTTAGTGATACATTGTTATCATAACCTTATTTACTTGGCCAAGCACATTACAAACAATATCCTACATTAGCACTTGTTATGGCCCCAAAGCATTAACAACCAAATTGACCTATCATCCTCTTGCCATTTGTTTTTCTTACATCATTGTAATGGAATACATATATCAAAGATTGTGCCAAAATCCACCTCTTTTTTTAATTTTGTTTTTGTTAGTGTAACTTACATTGTTAGTCGATATTGTTAGTAATACACTGTCATCATAACCTACAATGAATACATATATCAAAGATTGTGCCAAAATCCACCTCTTTTTTTAATTTTGTTTTTGTTAGTGTAACTTACATTGTCAATCGATATCGTTAGTAATACATTGTCATCATAACCTTGTTTAAATAAAGTGAAAAAAAAACCCTTGTTTAAATATATAGAATTGATGAATATTGAAAACCACATATTAACTAGCTTTATATTGCGCCAATGCCATTATTGGCCCATTGGCATGACATGTTGATTTACATTAGCCTTACCCATTAGTGGGGTCCCATTGACTCAATCCAAATATCCTTATAGTGAGAAGCGCCAAGTCTACCAATTCTAAACAAAAAAATATAACTTTCAACTTTTGGGAAAGCTGAAATTTAAGATGATTACCCGACACTTTCCCTATCCAAAGAGTACTTCCGACATGCCCTCCTAACTCCTTTAAAATTATTATCCAATTATAAAGATGATATTAATGAGATTACTTACCTTCCATGCATCGAATCACGAAATGCAAAATATAATAAATGATATATTTATATAATAACAAATTTAATAACATTAAAAGGAAAACTAATAACAATATGCAACTCGTTCCCAGATGTGGGTGGCTTCCAATCCTAAGGCAACCATGTTAATTTTAAGTATGTTCTATGCTTAGAGCAATTTATTTCAATTTTCATAGTTAGCTCAATATCTTTTCCAGAGTAGCAATCACATCATCAACATTAAAATAAACATAAATCACATAAAACAAGCCAATACAAGACACAAGATGTGGCACTAACCAGGGACAAACCCCAATGTGGGGAAACCCTTGATCAATTCTTCTTATATGTTCTTCAATAGTTCAGCACAGAGAGAATGAGAGAGATAGTACATTTACAACCGAAGTCAACAATTAGACTTCCTAGGTAAAAATAGATCATCTCTACATGAGATCAGTTGAAGACAGGTTGCTTCCACTAATTCTCCAAGTTGATTCCTTCACCTATCATTGTGTTGCATCTCGTCATCATGTTGCACCTCACTGTGCTACACCATGCTGCACCCATCATCACATTGTTGGACCTCATGACCATGTTGTACACATCATCACATTGTTGGACCTCATGACCATGTTGTACACATCATACCGTTGCACCTTATGCTGTCATTATTATCCCATGTACCATATTGTTGTCCCACTGTTAGTGACATTGCCATTCCATGTTTACCATAATGTTGTCTCGTTTGCTTGCTCCATCAAGCTTCATTGTTGTCCCAAGTACCATTGTTGCTTTGTTGCACCATGTACTAGCTGTCCCATCTAGACATGTTGTACTTTGCTGCTCCAAGTACTAGATGTCCCATCTAGACATGTTGTACCTTGCTGCTCCATGCACTCGCTGTCCCAACTAGACATGTACCTTGCTACCCCATGTATTGTTTCATGTACTTGTTGTCCATGTATTGCATCATGTACAACAATATTGTTGTCCCACTGTAACACCTACAGCACACATAGATTTCCATGTTGTCACCTACAACACACATAGGTCCTTCTTACGTGGTTAGGTCTCCTTTTCTCGCTGTGTATAGGTCTCCTCAATTGCTATGAATATGGCATCTTTTTATTGCGGACTTACGCCTCCTCTAACTGCGGATTTAG
>APFE031086341.1:0-10129 GCA_000404065.3 Pinus taeda | reverse complement strand
CAATTTTCTAACTGAGAGGCTTTATCCAGAATCCCAAGTATTTGAAACCCCTATCCAGGGGTATGATACAATAAGGGAAATGCTGTTGTGCAAGTTGTGACTCCTGGATGGAAGTGAGGGCTAAGGTAATGGTATATATTGCATGATTTTCCTGCATACTAGTAGGCAACGAGAACAGGGAGAGAATTTTTGGAAAATGTGAGAGAGTCCCAAATGCCCCCATTTAGGAATATGAGAACATCATCCACAAATAGTAGGTGAGTAAGGAAACAAGAGTCAGTTATCTTAAGGTCCCGAAGACTGCCATCTCTTTTGGCAGAAGCTAGCAAACGACTAAGCCCATCCATGACAATCAGAAAGAGAAGGGGGGAGAGAGGAAAACCTTGTCTGAGCCCCCTCTCAGCATGGAAGAAATGGGAGGCTGATCCATTGATAAGAACATTGTAGGTAGGAGAGGTTATACATGCCATAATCCAAGTGATGAAGTCATGGGGGAAACCCAGGTGAATGAGAAGCATCTTAATGTAGAGCCAACTGACACGGCAAAGGATTTTTCCAAATAGATCTTTAGAATAATGCCCTTATTGTTCTTTGTCCAGATTGAGTGGATGGCCTCATGGGCCGAGCCAATGGCTTCATGTATCTAGCGGTGCTCAAGGAAGGCGAATTGTTGGGGGGCAATATGACAGGATAGAATGGGGCAAAGACGATTGGAAATGACCTTGGAGATGATTTTGTAGAGACAATTGCATAATCAAATAATCCTGTAGTCATTGAAAGAGGTAGGAGTATCGGATTTCGGAATGAGGGCTATAAAGGGTGAATTAACTGCATGATATAGAGATCCGGAAATTCTACATTCCTCCACTACTTTCAACAGATCATTCCCAAAAGTTCATAGAAAGCGAGGTAGAATTCTATGGTCCATCTGTCTAGTCTAGGACTCTTATCCTTTTTGAACCCTTTCAGCGTTCCTTCCAATAATAGGAGAAGTTAACTCCTCGACCTCATCATCATTTACAAATCTAGGAAAATGTCCATCCATATTGATGATATCAGCCAGATTTGACCCTGGGGGTTTTTGAAGAGATTCTTGAAATGTGAAGTGCCAAGATGGGAGAGTTTGTTAAAAGTATCAGCTACTCCCCCATCAGGTAGAGGTAAGTTCCATATGGTGTTTGATACCTTTCTACCTTTTGCAAAATTCTGAAAGAATCTTGTGTTGTCATCACCTGCTTTTAACCATATAGCTCTGCTTCTGAGGCGCGAAGTTTCCCCTCTCTCCTTTAAGATTCTAGCCTTTTGGTTTTCTAGCTCAATCAAGTGAGTTTTGTCTTCTATTGATACAAAACCCAGGTTTCGGTCATCAAGCAATGTGCTCAGCTCATATTCAATATGTGTTAATCGAGATTCCTCCCTCTGATGTTTCTCTTTTTCCTATTTTATAGATAGATGCTTAAGCTGAGACAGGTTGTGATAGAAACCCTTAGTCAAGGAGTCAAATCTATCAATTGGGTTGGCATCCCAATATTCAGAAACCATGTTAATGTACTTAGGGTCCTGAAGCCAAACATGGTTAAATTTAAATGGGGCTTTTGTTTTAGGATGATGCTAAAACACCTCCAGATATATGGGGGAGTGATCTGAGATGCCCCCTGAGCCAACCCATTGTTTGTAGTGATGCAATTGCTGCATAAGGGGGACCTTCATCAGAAACTAATATAATCTTCTAGTAAGTGCAGCTTCGTCCACCCTTCTTTTTTGCCAAGTAGGAAGAAGCTTATTCATGGGAACATCCACCAGATTGTGCTGCTCTAGAAGGTTGGTCATATATCCTGTAATAGAGTGCACTTGAGCCATTGACCCCCAAGATTCACCAAAACTCAAAGAGAAATAAAATTTTCCTCCTAGGATGATGTGATCAGGGGAAAAAATCGAAAGGTCAAGTAGGTGTTGCCAAAAAGTTTCCATCTGATGGCAGGGGCCATATATGTTAATAACCCTTAGGTTAATACCCAGCTCCATAGAAAAAATGTCTATGCCAATGAAACCATGGCCACCCCAGGATGCTAAAACCCTGATGTTGCGGGGATTGTATCCAATGGCAAGGCCCCCTGATCGACCCATAACATCCAATGCCATAAAATTCCATCCAGGAGATATATAATTTAGTGAGCTAGTGATGAAATCAACCTCTCCTAGGGTTTCTTGGAGCAAGATTATGTCAGAAGGCTCTACTTCAAAAAGTCTACGCAAAGCTATTTTTTTGGAGGCACTAGCCATGCCTTTGCAATTGAAAGAGAGACACTTCATGGGGGAACCCTAACCGAGGTGTTCAGTGCTCTAAGAACCCAAAATAGAGTGGATTGTATGCCAGAGGTGACCTCTGCCCCTACCCGTTTGATGGCTTTGGAGAGGTCAGATTTCCTCTCCCGAGATGATAGGATGACGGGACCAGGTTGGGTGAGTCCCAAACCAACAAAATGTGATGGAGTACCACCAGATAGTGTGCGGGAGCGAAGGTTATAATGGTGAGATGATGAATGTCGATTAGATGATGGAGAGGTGGAGGAGGTGGATAGAGAGTGCGAAGATGGCGCAATGGTGGCAATGGAAGGTGGTGTAGCCATAGAACAATGAGCCACAAAAGTGATAATGGAGGATGAAACAAAAGATGAGAAATAAGAAATTGAAGGAGTTAGAGAGGTTAGAGGAATACCTGATGCTTTTGCAGCTTTCACTGCGGCCCGAGCTCTAGTGGGGGGGCGATGGCGATCTGTGTACTACATCCACCATCTTCAGAGAGACGTTGCTAACCAGAGGAGTAGGATCCGGAATAGGTGAGCGATTCAGAGCCGATGAATCAATCCTTGTGTAAGTAGGAGGTGCCTTCGGAGGGTCCTTTGGTTTCTTGTTGAGTGGGCAGCCTTTGAAAATGTGCCCCACTCTGTGACATATCCTATAGTGGAAGGGCATTCCTTCATAGTCCAAGATCTGAACCCTGGTGTATTTCCCCCATTGTAGAGTGATTTTCTCTTCCAATCTCTTGTGAGTATAAATATGAACCAGAATGTGGGCTAGGGTTTTGTTCTTTGATTGTACAAAAGTTCGATCATGGTCGAGATAGGTACCAAGGGCATTTCCAATTATGATGAAAACCTCGCACTAGTACTGCAATGGAATCCCTGGCAAGCGAACCTAGAGTGGACCTGCCCCTATTTGTTCCCTCTCTGGGTCGAAGAGGGGACTCCATCTCTTGAGGAGTACTGGAGCCATCTCAATGTGCCAGTACCTTGCGAGGACCAGGTCCATGTAGTTTTCTTTTGCGAAATGAAGGGCAAACTAGCCTCTGGGTAAGACCTGCACCTCAGGCAGTTCCTTTAGCATACCTCCCCAAATCTCACAGATCCATAGAGTGAGTCTGGTTGCTGAATATTCTCTACCTCGGACATGTCCAACAAGTACAATGTTTGCCATATATGTATCTTCCCTAATAGCAGAGGTCTCGCCAAACTGCAGTCGCCTTCACACATTTTGTCTTCCACTTCCCAGTACGGGGGGCAGATGGATGATCCACCGACTGATGAGGTGAACCTTCTAGAGAGGTATGGTTCTTAGGCTTGACTTTTACTACAGGGGTTTCAAAGCATCCCAATGGAGAGTGTGCAGAGAAGGGAGGGTTTGGAGCCTCATTTGCTTGTATATCTTCAGACAACGCATAAAAAAAGGTCGAGATCGATGGATGGAGATGGTCTGCCGGAGGATTAGGGTCAGATGAGGGTGAGGGAGGAGTGTTAGCTATAAGAATATGGAGAGTACTAGGAGATAACGGGGGGCAGTCCAGAGCAGGAGATTCGATAGATAGTGGCCCGATAAAAAGAGGAGGAGTACAGTGCCTCGGAAAGGAAACCACCGATGTAGAAATTGACAGAGCTGGATCGGATGGGAGCGATGAGCCATATGCCAGTGAAGTGAGATTACGGTTTCTGAAAATGACACGGTCGGGGAAAGGGTCCTCAGTATAATCGAGCTCCTCAACATCCATAGAATCGCCCATGATGCTAGCAGTAACCATTCGTAGATAGAGACAGGCGCGACTGCAATAGAAATGGATAGAATATTGTTGGTTGTTGGGTGCTCAGCTCCAGGTGCTTGGAAAACAATACTGCAGTAAAACCTATGGTTTTTACCCTAAACCCTTACAGAGTTTACCTAAATTCCCCATCTCCTATTCTCCTCAGAATCCAACAATCTGAATTTCATTCCGAGACCCCAAGGGATTGATATTATAAGCCGAGAGGAATAATAAAACTAAGGGACTAATACTAAAAAACCAAGGGGTTATGAACCCAAGGGAATAATATTAAACCCATGGGACTAATATTATAAACCCAAGATTGGTAACCCCAAATATAAATACTACAAACACTAAAATAAACATGGTTTATTTTGATGGTCAGACAATCCTTGTCACAATGTGACATTCAAACATGGTTGACCATGGTTGGCTATGATTGACAATGGTTGACCATTATTAATATTATAAACCTAAGGGATTGATCTTATAAACCCAAATTAATAATAAACCCAAGGGATTAATACTAAAACCCCAAGGGATTGTGAACATAAGGGAATAATATTAAACCCAAGGGATTAATATTATAAACCCAACATTCATAAACCCAAATATAAATATTACAGAGACTAAAATAAATATGATTTATTTTCATGGTGAGAAAATCCTTGTCACAATGTGACTTTCAACCATGGTTGACCATGGTTTACCATGATTGATATTATAAACCTAAGGGAATAATAAACCCAAGGGATTGACATTATAAACCCAAGGGATTAATACTAAAACCCCAAGGGATTATGGACCTGTTAGCCTCCTGCTCATAGCAGGTATTCACCTTTCGTGATCGACATATATACAAGCCAAATATGTCATGCTTTGCCTACAACAATGTTCCATATTTGAATCCTCTGACAGTGAAACATTTTTTGGGGAGGAAGTTGAAATTGAGTATGAAGTAGATGGCTGGTTTATAAGGAAGAAGCGGCCTGGAAGAGATGGTAAAATGGTAGGATTGGTCCCTGTGCTTTATGTAAGCTCCTCTTAGAGCGATTTTTCATTGGGTACCATTAAATATGGAATGCTTCTCTGATTTTCCTGGATCTTTCAGATCTATTAAGTGGTCTTCATGTGGTATAGTTGGGAGTTGAGATGTACCTGCTGTTGTCCAAATGTATAGTTGTGATAATATCTCTCTAAGAGAGATAATAGATGCTGCTTTTAGTGAAGCACGTATCCCTCCTTCAGCAGACACAGAAGGTGCTAAGATTAGTGTGCTTGGGAGAAAAATATGGTGCAGATCTAGTTCAGCTGTAAAAAGGGACGTTTGGGTTCCACAGGGAAAGTCACTTGGATATCAGGACGGCCAACAAGTCCCTCAGCTAGACCATCATATTAATATAGATGAGCTGTTAATCTCCTTGAAGGGAGTCTCCAGTGAAGAAGAACTGTATCAATTGATGACAGTTTGGAAAGGAAGGTTGTCCTTGAGGTTAATGGTGTTGGTACTTAATCGAGAAAAAGATTGGCAGCGAGCACTTGCATTACATGATTGGATGATTGAGAAGGGGGGTTACAGGCCATCTGTCTTTACCTACAATATAGTTTTGCGGAATATCTTGAGAGCAAGAAGATGGAATCTTGGAGAAGGTCTTGTTAATGAGATGAAGGAGAGATATGTTTTGCCGGTAAGTTCACATACTCCACTTTGATCAGCAATTTTACTCGAGCAGGTAAGTTTAAGCATGCCTTGAAGTGGTTACAACAAATGGAGCAAGAAGGAATTGTTGCTGATCTCATCACATATAGTACCCTAATTGAATTGGCGAGAAAGGTGAAGGTCTATTCAAAAGCAATCTCACTTTTCTCCAAGTTGAAATCTGTAAACCTATATCCTGACCTGATTTTATATAACACGATGATCGATGTCTTTGGCAATGTAAAACGGTTCCAAGAAGCTAAAGATCTTCTCAGGGAGATGAGGAAGCAGAATATCACCCCAGATACTGTAAGTTACAACACACTTTTGAATGTGTATGTGGAAAACCAAAATTTTTTTGGATACACTGTCTGTTTTCTATGAATGAAGTCAGTAGAATGTGCAGCCAATCTGACAACTTGCAATATCATGATTGATGTTTACGGGAAATTGGATATGATAAAGGAGGCAGAAAGATTATTCTGGAGCATGAGAAAAACAGGCATCCTTCCTAATGTTGTTACCTTTATGGGTCCCGCATGGATAATAAAGTTCTATGTTATTCCCTACTGGATTTTTGTAATGTGGTTAGATATTGTGATATACCTTCATCACCATGGTTACGATGAGAAGCTTCCATGGTACAGAGGCAAGGAATGGAGTTATCTCCAAGGAGGGCTTACTACCATTGATCGAGATTATGGCTTGATTAACAATATCCATCATGATATTGGAACTCATGTTGTGCATCACTTGTTTCCACAAATACCTCACTACCACCTGGTCGAAGCGACTGAAGCAGAAAAGCCTGTGCTTGGAAAGTACTATCGGGAGCCGAAGCAATCCGGTCCTCTGCCATTGCACTTGCTGGACCCTCTGATGAAGAGCATGTCACAGGATCATTATGTTAATGATGAGGGAGAGATTGTGTTCTATCAAGCCGATCCTAACATGACAAAGTCGAGAAAGATGAAATCAATCTGAAAATGGCTGGAGTATTTTTTAACATAGGGCTCGGGTAGTTTTTTAACATATGCCGTTTTCTAGCAGCTATTTCTTCGACATTGTTTCTCTGTTTGTAAAATGTTCAAAGCTGTTATATGATTCGGCCTTTCTATTTTACCATGGCCCCTGTTTGCATATCCTTTCTACCTGTGGGGTAGAAGTCCTGGAAAGCAAGGTTCTCACTTTCATCCGGACAGTGATCTATTTGTTCCGAGTGAGAAGAAGGATATCATTACATCAACAGCATGCTGGAGTGAAATGGTGGCTTTACTAGCCGGACTTACAGTTTATAACAACATTCTGAAGATGTATAGAGATGCAGAGCTCCTTGGAGAAGCTAATCATTTGTTCCGTCTCATGCAGAAAAGCAATATAGAGCAGAATGCTATAACATTCAATACCATGATCGAAATTCATGGGCAAACCCTTAACTATGAAAAAGCAACAAAACTTGTACAAGGAATGCAGGAAAGAGGTATCAGAGAGCTAGCTATTCGCCAGGGCTGTATCGTTCTGGCATTCTCGACAGAGTCTCGAAATCCTTCTCAATTGGCGAAACTCCATTTATTGAATGAGCATGGCAGCGGTAAAGGGAAAAAAGCTTCTTTGCATTTTACTCATGCATTTAAGCCGCGATCTTGGTATTTTATTGGTTTGGAGCACATACAGAAGCAGAGTATGCTAGGGAAATCAGAAAGTGAACTGAAGCTATGTTTGGATGGTCGCTTATATGAGCCGCCCATTTTACATCTTTAAAGAACCTATTGGCCAGGATAAAATGGCCCGTTTAGCTTCAAGAGGTGGAGATGCAGTTCCCTCTTTTGGTAATGGCACAGGTCTTCCTTGGTCTGCTACAAGTGAACAGGCAATGGCTTTAGCAAAAGAAAGTGCTGCTCTAGTTTTCGATAACGTTGCAATTCGTCTCCACGAGCTCGAGCGCTGTACTTGCCACAAAATGAAAAAATTGTCACTAGTATCTTAGTGCTCTCTCTGCTCTCATAGCCAACAGTTAATTAGCTCGAGGAAAACAGGTCGTCGATGTCCCAGGACTGGATAGAACTTACATGCTCCATTTAGTACATCTAAAAATTAATTTGCTTTTCACAAATCATGGCTGACCAAAAATTCAGCTATTATTTTGAACATATGTAAACTAATAAAAATCATCAGCTGAGGCGACAGTCACTATATTCTCTGGCAGGGCGCACACGATATATTGTAGAGGCCACATTGTTGGAAATGGCCACACTTGGTTTTGCAGTATGCAACAGAGGGCTTCACCCATTTTTTACAAGGCAAATACACGCCATACAGATCATGTTATTCATCTATAAAGAACTTCTGCTGTGTGCCCTCTTTAAATAAGCTGGCGTCTCCATGATTGTCTAGTTTCAGAAGCAACAGGGGTATAATTGAGCCCTGCAGGGTATGGGCGAAGGATGGAAAGACTATCCCCAATGATGAGCTGGTCATTCTCGGAATTGAAACAAGCTGTGATGATACCGGAGCTGCTGTGGTTACAGGCGATGGCAAAATTCTTAGCCAAGTTATACGTTCACAGTTGGTGTGAGAAAAGCAAGACTGATAGCAGGAAAACACAATTTGCCAATGGTTGGAGTCCATCACATGGAGGCGCATGCTTTAGTTGCTAGGTTGACAGAAAAGGAGTTGCAATTTGTTTCAATGCACCAGCCACCGCCTCAATCCAAAAAGACAAAAATCATTTATGGAACCGCCTAAAGGATTCATGCGCAGCCTCAGATATTTACTCCAAGATGCCAGCTGCCCCAACTCAGCCCATATAGTCTTTCATGCATTTACTTTTAGCAGAAAACACTGATTTGCTTCATATATGTTTGGATCGGTTTGATAGATATTTTGAGATATTTTCCTTGAGATCTTATCCACAGATCTAAGTCTGTAATTTTTTCTATAAAAACCTCCCTTTGTACTGTTCAAAGTGGTGAGAGTTTTTTTGATCGATAATCTGATTGAGGCTTGCTGTGTACGCTCTAACAGATTTAATAAACAGAGCATTGCTGGAACATGGGTGTTTGACTGTCTAAATGTGGATTCGATGGCTGAGGAACAAGACTACAGAATTCTCGAGTTTCCTCATGGATTAATAAGTTTCCTCTTCTCTTTCTTGCCTCTGTTTTCAGTTTTAATGTGTTTATATCGCCTTTGTGTCATGATCTAAATAACAGAAAAGAAGACTAGCTCAAAATTCGCTTAACAGCACTCTGTGCTCAATTCCTGTTATTTCTCTATGTTTATCTTCTAAACTAGCCTATAATATGAATTCCTCTTAGGCTCATATTTGCACTAGTTTCCTCCGTATATGAATATTGTTGTAGGAATTCAAGTAATTGCTCCTATAAGATATTCATTCCCGTTCCCTCTGTTAGCACGAATGAAAATTACTTAGCTGTCTTTCATTCCCTGACCTCCATTTCATCTCATTTCAAGCTTCAATATTGGTCCATGTGTAGCTATCCTGCTCTGTATTCCTCTTCCGTCAAAGAAAACACATCCTTCAGTCCACATCCTTGACTCCATGCCCAATGTCCTAAACCTTTTGCGCTTTGCATGCCTCTCTGCTTAAGACCATTCTCTCCTCACCAAAAAGCCAAAACCCTTTGTACTCAATAGCTAGCCTAAGATCATTCCCTAAAACAAAGCTAAATCCCGAAGAGAGAGCCCTCTCTGACTGCTGGTAGGCTAGGACCGGCAGTCCAAAGCTTGGTCTGTGGTTACCTCGGCCGTATCCCTTGAGGAGCAGGGGACAACCTGAGTGTTAACATAATGGCGACTCCGCTGGGGACCTGAAAGAGTGTTCATGTTTAGTTCTGATCTTCAATGGTGGACAGAGATCAGGCACTCCAAAGTAACGGCATCCACCTGGCGACTCCACTTCATTTCCATTCAAGACTCCACTGAGGAACGAACCAATTCTACAACCAAATAGTCCATATTTCAAAGCATTATCAGTAAGACAGGATGACCGGGTTCGTGGAAGATCTTTCATTTGATAAATCTCTAGATATCTTCAGGGAGAGTTTATCAAAATTTGAGCTTGATGAAGAGTTTTTCGAATTGATGTTGTTAAAAACAGCAGGAGGCTCGCATAAACTTTTCTTTGATTTAGTTGTTGAAAGATATGTAAATGAAATTGAACTCTTGCAATCTCAAATCCAGTCATATCATTTTCGCAATCCTGAAGCATTTCTTCAAAATCTTCCTTCCCCAAGTCATAAGGAAATAGTACTACCTTCTGACTTACAGATTGAGGATAATTATGTTTATGTTTTCAAGGCAAAGACTGAAGATTTAGTTGCCGGGCTTATTAC
>APFE031086331.1:34750-69918 GCA_000404065.3 Pinus taeda | reverse complement strand
ATAACAAGGTTCAAATATATAACAAAAATATGAGGTTAAAAATATAATAATTATAATGTGTTTTTTTTCCTAAGAGAATAAGCCTTTTACATGTTATAACAATTTGAAAAGGTAATAATAACTGATTTTCCATGTTTAATATCCTTGATCTAAGTATAATGGATTGGTCATGCTTAATATCAAGATATATTTAACTCAATCTTATAATTATGTGAACATAACCATATCATGAATATATGCATAATTAAATGATTAAGATATGTATGCTTACAATTTTATAAAGAGTAATAAAAATTATTTATTTCTAGAACACTTTTTTTTTGTTGATTCGCAATTCCACTTCCTTGGCCATGTCCTTTATGGACATTCCAGTCTTTTCTGACACTAATATTATTATGAGGAAAAAAATGACTAATAAAAATTTTATGGACACGTAAGTCTCCTCTTGAGGATACTATTTGTCATTGAATACTTATTCTGTTACTTCCTCCTCTCGGGTCCTTAGATCTCAAGGGCTCTTAAGTGGGGGTCAAGAATGATTATGCTCTCTCTGAATATTAGGGGAGTTAGGGGAAGCTTCATATTCCCTATGCTTAAGAGATTAGTAGAATTTTATTGTCCTTCTATGATGATGTTTCAGGAATCTATGGTGTCTGGGGATGAAGCAATGGATTTGTTTTCAACAATTTATCATGTTTGGTTTCTATGTGTGTTGGATGCAGAGGGTTAGTCTGGGGTTTAGTTGTTCTTTGAGATACTTCTTATGTATCTCTCAATGCATTTCAGTCAAATGTGGGCATTATACTGGAAGGGAATTTAAGAGGTTCTTCAAGTCCCATGACTATTGTTAACTGTTATGGACCATATGAGGATAGGAAGGTTTCTTGGTACTTCTTCAAGCTCAATGGCATCTTCAACTGCAACAAGTTGATTCTAGCTCAATACCTTAACCTAACCATGTGAGCCAATGAGGTTTTGGGTAGTAGTTCCAGGATGGATCCTTTAGCCCCTTATTTCATCAATTTGTTCCAAAGTGTGAATTCGATTGACATTTGTCCATCCCCTATTGCCCCCACTTGGAGTAATGGTCAAGTAAGTGTGATGGTGTTGCCAAAAGATTGAATCGCTCCCTCATAGCTGAAAATATGGCCACTTCCATTAGCAAATATAGATCTTGGAAAACCTTTGAAATTATTTTTGATCATGTGCCTATATTCCTGGAGCTAGACTTTCAAAATCCAAAATCGTCCATTCCCTTCAAATTCAATCATATCCAGGTCAAGGATTTTTCTTTTAATAATCTTGTTAGAGGTTGTTGGCCTAAGTTGGAAGTGCCAAATTTTTCTTCTAATATGGACCCCCTCTCTTATAAGTTAAATATGTTGAAGAAGGTAGTGATTAGATGAGAGAAGGAAGAATCAAACATTCAATGCTATTAAATGTTCTATTGAGAAATACACTCATTTTCAGTCACTCTTCTATTAAAAGATTTGTTTCCCCTTCGGAAGTCAAAAGTTTATTTGTGCAATTTCATTAGGAGATAAACTACACATTTTTACACTAAATTGAAGAATCCTAGAGGATCAAAATTAGGGAAAATTGGATATCTCAGGGGGATGGCAACACACACACAAAATTCACTAGTATGCCACCTTTAGAAAAGTGATCAATGCCATTTAGGAATTGAAGGGATCTGATGGGAATGTGATATCATCACAAGAAGATCTAAAAAGTGTTGGAGTTTCTCATTTTTCTTCTCTTTTCAAGAAACCCTCTATCAATAATTTGTTGGAACAACTGCAGGTCATTCATTAGTTCTCTCGCTTTTTCTCTGAGCAGGAGGTTGCTTATATTAGTAGACAAGTCACTTTGGGGGAAGTTAAAAGCTAATTAAAAAGTTGTGCTAAAGGCAAAAGTCGAGGCCTGGACAATTGGTCAACTAAATTTTTTATTCACTTCTTTTACCTTATTGGTGGAGACCTTCTAAAGGTTGTGAGGAATCAAGGGTCAAATGCAAAGTCAATAAAGTTGTTAATGCCACTTACATTGCTTTTAATCTTAAGTCTCCTAAAGCATTGTCTTTTGACTAATATCAACCCATTTCCCTTTGCAATATGGTATACAAAATTATATCCAAAACTATTTCTAATAGGTTGACGGAGAAGTTAGTTGTGGAAATCTTGATGGAAAATTTTGACTTCCTCCATGGAAGACAAATCCATGAGGCTATTAGCATACTTAAGGAGTACTTACATTCTATAAAAGTGAAAAATATTAGGGCTGTAAATTTTAAATTGGATTTGATGAAAGCCTATGATAATGTTAACTGGGATTTCCTTAGGATGCTTCAGATGCATATTGGTTTGGGGCCTTTATGTACTAGTTGGATTACAGTGTGTGTCTCCTTGGAACACTTTGCAACCTTGATTAATGGTTCCCCAACTAAGTTCTTTTATAGTTTTTGAGGTCTCTGACAAGGTTTCCCCTTGTCCCTTCCACTATTTCTTATATTTATAGAAGGCTTGAGCTATTTGATCCTGCATGAAAAAATGACTGGAAGGATCAAAGGTATATATATTTTTGTTTCTCAAATTATTACTCAATTACTTTTCATTAATGATGTGCTTAATTTGGGAGAAGGCTCACTGGAGGAATGACTAGCATATAAAAAAAAAATATCCTCTTTTTATATGGCCTTGGATTTGGAATTTGGTCTAAACAAATATAGCTTCCTTCAACACGAGATTGAGGCCCTGTTCTTGTCAATGATAAAGGAGTTTTGACGCAGCAAAATGAATTAGTTGGACAAGGGTTTCAAATATTTAGGCTTTTGGTTAAACCCAAATAATTATAAGAAAGAGGATTAGGCTTCGTTGGTGAGGAAGGTGGAAAGGAAAATTGGTTGTTGGTGTTATAGGTGGTTGTCCCTTGGAGGACATTTGGTGCTTGTTAAATATGTCCTTGAAAGCATCTCATTCTTCTGGTTGAGTCTGGTAAGAGTTCCATTAATTATTCTCAACAAAATTATACAAAATATGTTTCACTTTTTATGTTAGGAAGGGATGGGAAGGATAAATTCCATGTAGCCAGTTGGGAGTCTCTTTCTAGGCCTAAAAGCAAGGGCAGTTGGGATTTAAAACCCTCTCCTAGTTTGGAAAAGCTTTAATGTTAACAAACCTTTGGGGTGCTTTGTTTGGAAAAGGAATTTGGGGCCGTGTGATCAAGGAAAAAAATCTTCAAAGGTACTAATTTATTAACTAGATTCATAACGTTGCCTCTGTTTCTTCATTTTCTAATTCTCTTGTTTGGATGGGTTTTATGCCTTCTTTCACCTGGCTCTTCAAACTATTAATCAGGAAGGTTGGGAATGATTGTGAAATTCACCTAGGTAAAGACCCTTTTCTAAGTGGTTCTTCTCGTTGTTTTCTTTTAGTGACTCTGATTAATTATCTCAATTTGAAAGGCTTTTATTTGCTTTCCTAAGCCAACAACTCCTTTCCCTTTGACTGCTCCAAGGGTCAGTGGCTTACCTCTTTTGATTTTCAATTGTAAGGTAACCTCGCTTTACAATGGGAAAGCTTCATGAATACCTTGTCTCAAAGAGGAGTTTATCTCACAAATGAGGATGATAATTTAGTTTCGGCTTGGAATAATGTGTCTGGCAGTATGGAATCCAAATCAGCTCACATGTCCATATCCACATCTTTATACTCTTCGACATCTCATTTGTTGTCTACTAAAATCTAGAAATGTAATCTCCCCCCAACCTTAAATCTTTCTTATGGCCGGTCTTGAGAAATAGAATTTTGACCTGGGACAACTTGCACAAAAGGGGAATTCGGAGTCCCAACTCCTTTTGTTTATGTCATGCAGATGAGGAGAACATAACCCACCTGTTTCTCAATTGTGAGACTGCAAAAGAACTTGGTCAAATGTTCTTTCAAGGACTAGGATGATTATTCCAAATTTTTTTCAGGTCCTTTGAAGAGTGCATTCTTTTTTGGCACAACAATATGAAAAGGGCACAAACCCTTCAAATTTTGATTGTATGGAGTCTGTGGGGTCTAAGAAACAAAAAAACCTTCGAAAATATTCCCCAAATCTAGTGCATGCTACTTTGAAAGTGGTGGCTTCATTACGAGAATATCCTCCTTAGGAAAAAGCGTTTTAGAATATCCTCCTAAGGAAAAAGCGTTTCAGAATAGAATTGATGTCTTTCCCACTCTAAATGTTGATATTCCCAAAACTTTTTTTGATGGTGTTTTTTAGTCTAGCATGTGTGGTGGAGGCTTTATCATCTTGCTACCAAGAAATCATTACGTGAAAACTAATCTTGGTATTGTTCAAGGCACCAATACTAGTTGTTTGGGCTCTCATGATTATGGCAAAGTCATTAAACACTCCGAAGCTTATGATTGGCAGAGACTCTAAATTTATTGTTGACTGGCTATGCGAGAAATCTGATCTACAAGTTTAAATTTATGCTATTGGAAGTCAGAAATAAAAACGTTATTGTAGGAGTTCCAATACTTATGCTTCCTTCATTTCCACAGGGATTTCAACAAGCAGGTTAATGATCTCTCAAAGAAAGGACCCGATTTATAGACTGGATCAATCCACCTTGAAGAATGGATCAAAGGAGAATGCTTCTTCTCTAGTCTTTATCAACTTTTTTGAGCCTTAGGTTGGTTATGATCAATTTCTTTTTGTTTTTTGTATCTACAACTAGTTATAGTTTTTTGAATTAATCATTTGTTGATTATGTATATTAATGTTGTAAAAATAATGCGTATAGATGTTTTATGTCGTGGACAACTAGAAAAATCTATGGATTTTTTTTCATGGACTGTCAATATATGAATCACCAGTGAGTTTTTTTTTAGTTTTTCAATAACTCTCTTATCCATTTTGAATCATGTAAATATGAAGCATTATTATAGTTAAACCTTTACGATTTATTTCGTATGGCAGAGCCATATTTTTGTATCTTCCTTTGATTCCATACGAATAACAAAATATTATTATTATTGCGGGTTGGATGCGAAAGAAAACAAGATAGTGAAAAGAGCTAACAAAACAAAACTCTGCCACAATATTCATGCATGAATAAAATTTAGTCCAAAGAAAACAACCGCTATGTAAAGCTAAGAAAGACAGCCCAAGGTAGTCACTTCAATGTGTACGGTTAAAATTGATCACGTGGAGATGCAAACAACTTTTTCTTGTGTCGAATAAATCTTAGACCAAGAAAACAACCGCTATGTAAAGCTAAGAAAGAAGGCCCAGGGTAGTCACTTCAATGTGTACGCTTAAAACTGATCACATGGAAATGCAAACAACTTTTGCTCTGGGACCACTTTAAAGGCAATCGTAGCTTGTGTTGTGGACGATACACTCGTGAACATCCATAAATGTCTTTTATCTTGACCGTCGCCATGATTATACAAGCATAGAAGGAATGAAAGAATGCGTTTCAGTGAAACTAACGTTTCGTAATTTAACAGCAAGAGACACTTATTTTATAATTAAATTGTATTTAACGGTGAATATATGAAAAATGTATTTTTAATAATAACAAAGCGAAGGGTGCAATATTAGGACTTCTCGGAAGGTCATCTATTTGAGTATTACTTTAGTCTAAGCACACTTAATTGCCAGATTTTTGATGGGATTCCGGTGATGTGTATTCTTTTATATGAATTTTTTTGTTTATTATATTATATATATTTTAAATTGTGGTATATTTGAAATTTTATATTAATATAAAGGAATTACCAAATCTTTTTTCATTATATTGAATTATTAACATTTAATTGGTCATGGAGTAAGAGCCTTTCTATATGTTATACATTGAGATTTTTGTGATTCTCTATACAAACAATGTTTTTTAAACATCTTAATTCATCATTACAGGATTCTTGACCAATTAATCCCGATGTGAATTAATCCTAAAAAAAATTTACCTTCTATATATTATATTATTTTTTTTTTTAAGACTAATATCAATTTTATATTAAAATTGAATAATTAAGTTAATATAATAATATTATTTAATATGACCATTTAAACTTTTATTTATTATTAAAAACTAACTTGTTTTTATTATTGATAATTTTAAAATATATACACATGTTACTAAAGCAATCTACGAGGCATAAAAGTATAAAACGTTATTATAATTAATATATTTTAAATATCATTTTATATTAATAAATAACGTGTCATTTATATTAATGTTTAGCAATTAAATTTATTCCTATTTAACTTGCTGTTTTATTATTTCTGTTGCGTTTGGCTTATTAATGAATTATGTGATATAATTGATCAGGGTCCATAAATTCCTAGATTATCAATACTAAAAGCGTACTTAGATGACCAATGCTATGCTTCATATGAAAAAAAACAAAATTACTTTTGTTTTCTGCTGTTCTTCTATATGCTTGTGGTTCTTTTATCTTAACTAATCATTCGTCGTTCATGTTTATGGTTTAAAAAATGGTTTATAATTAAATAATTATGAAAATTCAGTTTTAAATATTTGATAATTTTTAAGCAAAAAAAATTAAAAACCAAATTAAATATTATTAAGTATGTTATGAAATTTTCAATAACAAGCCTTCAGGCCATCTAAAAGAAATTCTGCCCTATTTATTTGAGAAAGTAATTAAATCATTAAAAAATTATTTTGCACAAGTTTCTGGTACGCGGCTTAGGAATGAGTATTTAATATAGAAATGAGTATCTAATATGGTTAGAAGTTTTGTTCGAATTTACAGAAAACCTCAATTTGGGAGAGCGGTAATCAATAATTGATATATTAAAATTTAATGTATATTAAAAAGAAAAATAAAATATTTGATTTATTTTTTCTAAAATTTGCTAATGAAATTTTATCTGTAAAAGATTGAAGTTTGAAACAGTGCAAAAAAAATCAAAATATTAATCTATCAACAATTTGTCAATCAAATTCCTTTCGAACAAAGAAATATGCAGAACTCCCAAACCTAGAAAAAAGTTGTTATTAGTCAATCATTAGATGATTTAATGCAAAGTTATATGTTAAGTCATTGGGTCAATTACTCACTCTTGATGTAACCTCACCAATTATATATTAAATATATATATATATTATTTATATAATAATTATAATTTATTTATACAAACTCATCCCTTGAAATAACATTGGTTTTTAAACTATAGTGTTACTAAGTTTTAAAACCAAATTGCCTATTTTAAAGAGAGTTTTGTATTAATAAATTATAATTTTGATCTTTTTCAAGTTTGGTATATATTAATCTTAATAATATGAAAATCAGTTAAAAGTATTTTTAATAATATTTATATTTCATAATTTCAACTATTTTTTCTTTAGTATTCCATATTTTGTCCATTCAATGTCGGCTATAATGATGGCTTTTCCAGTGGCCAATAATCTGTGTAAATGCTTTTATATCCATCCATTATCCATGTATATGAGGGGAATCAATGAATTTGCAATGACAAAGATCGGGACAAGCCAGATGCCTCATTTTCATTTGGATAGAATGACATTCCATGAATGGATTTAACCCAACAACATACCCTTCCTTTCGCGCAGTTCCATAAGTTGTAGCGTCTAATACACCTAAATTTTCAACTGCATTGAAGCTCCCAAAACGTCAATAATTTGTTACAATGAAACTCCCAAAAAAACTCCAAAGTACCCATTGCCGATTTTGGAATATTTCCTATTAACTCCAAGCTCCCAAAAACTAAAAAGCTTGGAATATGTACTCTCCAATACCTAAAAACAATATTAAATATGTTATAAAAGTTTCCATATATGCCAACGATTAATTAAAAATCCTTCATGGCATCCAAAAGAAATTCTGCTCTATTTATTTGAGAAAGTAATTAAATCATTAAAAAAATATAATCCAAAATCTCAATTAGACCACATGCCATGATAACTTATCATTAACATACTTTAAATTACCACTATTAACATTCACGACAATCGATATCTGCAGATGAATGTCCAAGCTTCTAATTTTAATGGCCTTGGCTTCAAATATTACGTTGTCATAACTCGCGTTGTTTAAACATTTCGTTACAATTTAGTAATAAAAAAAAGAAAGTTATGGATTATTTTGGTCTTTTAAATTTTGTTTTTGATGCTATATAAATAGTATTTTGAAATTCTTTTTAGTATTAAAATTGTGTATTTTGAAATTGTTTTTAGTATTAAAATTGTGTAGAGTTTACAACTTAACTGTAATTTTAATAAATTATTAAGATATTCTAAACCACTTAAATCAGAAAATTTCGATCAATAATCTTAAATAAAATTATTTAAAAATAATATAAAAATATAATTTTTTTTATCATATAAATTATTACTTATTGTTTTTTTTTATATATATAAAATTCAATACACTTCAATCTTTTAGAAATACTAACCACTCAAACCGTAATTTTGACAAATCAGTAACAAATTAAACTAGAAAATACTGCCAAAAGCCCCGAAAGACCCCGGTAACTTGGCAAGATTCAAATTTCTAAAGATACTGG
Organism: Pinus taeda; assembly: GCA_000404065.3. Taxonomy (NCBI): domain Eukaryota; kingdom Viridiplantae; phylum Streptophyta; class Pinopsida; order Pinales; family Pinaceae; genus Pinus; species Pinus taeda. The sequence goes on along the minus strand of APFE031086331.1, from coordinate 61,368 downwards.
TTCTTTCAGTGTTGTACACCGGTCCCTACATTGCATCCCATGTTCGCAGAAATGAAAACGACGACTTAATTTTCCATTTTATCGTACACCTGTCAGCTCAACTGTCCACTCAGGGCAACACTTTACCGTTTGGACACTCATCAAGGCGGGCCTCGAGTAAGGCGAGAGGATTTGATTCTTCTGTGACGTTGGCCAATTTATGTTGCATTTTCTTTCCGTCTCTGTCAAATCATAGAATCTTTAAACAACACCATTCATTTCAAACTCTTTACTAAGAAGATTTCTGCGTTCACAGAAGTCCTCATAATTCGTATGTAGAATGGACTCGCAAAAGCCCCGAAGATGCCAGGTGCGATAATAAGGTGGGATTTTCAGATGTGGTCATTGGTGAATCACATAGCAAAGAGCAAACAGTGAGGTACGAGACTTGAGGCTCCAGACATGTACGAAGGATATTTAGTGATATGTAGTGGAGAAGTATATTGAAGGAACATCACGTAGCTGGATGAGAATGACGCTTCTGATATAACTAACGTTGCTGGATAGGTCCAGTCATGTGGAGCAAGCGCGAAAGAAAATCAAACAGCAACAGACCACGTTAAGCATTCAAATCCTGTCAGGCATAAGACAGATTTCATTGTCACAATACAGTTAGTTTCATCCATAAATTGGACAGAAATCATAATTCCACTACAACCAGAGTGTCATCTACAACAAGTAGACCACGTACCCAAACAGGAGTTATAGCGAATATTTTTTTAACAGTCGTCTGATTAGTCTACGATTTTACAAAGAAAATAATGGATATTCTTGTACGACAATCGTCCAGGTTCATAATTTTTGGCGTTGCAAAGGTTATTGATGGCATCTCATGATTTTTGGTGTTTCAAAAGATTATTAATGGTGTTGAATCTATTCAGATTATTTAACCAATTCAACCTAACTATTAGAATCTTTAGAATTTCTATCCTGATTTACTAAGAAATTTTCAGTTCAAACAGAAATGTGACAGTGGTAGACAACACTTTACATTCTATATTAAAATAATAATAAAAAACATTAAACTAGCATCAACTGCCAAATTTGAAAAATGCTTTTGATTTGAATACCTATCTTTTCACCCACCATCACTATCACCAAAACACTTAGTAAACAATATTGGTATTACTCTGAAAACACTGAATGAAATAACTAATATTGGCTAGAAAGATAAAAATATGAAAGGGAAGTAGCCAGAGAAGAGACTGGGAAGACAAGATTGGCAGTACTCCGTAAACTCTAGATGAAATCACTCATATTGTCTAGAAAGATAAAAATAGAGAATTGAAGCAGAGAGAGAAGAGCCAGGAAAGAAAGAATGTGTTCAGTAGCATGGTGGTTCAGTTTTAACGGTTCATTAAAGAGTATGTTGGTTGTTAATTTAATATTAGATATCATTTTGGGATTCAACTGCGTTAAGTAAGTCATTCACGTATGACCATTTTGATGAGAGGTAGTCGTAACTGACTAATTTCTCATGATTTTTTAATAGTTCACTTATACTCATTGCATCCGTTGATGCTCACAGGAGTGAAGAAGTGAAATTGAAACTAGTGAAATGTGGAGAACAAATCACATAGCATCAATAGTTAGATAAAGGTTTTCAAAATATTTTGAAAATTAATAAATCAATTAAAGTTCAAAAACAATGTAAGGTGACTAGATATAATTTATAAATTTTCAAATTTCAAGAATACCGAGGAATTTTGTGAATGATAAGTGACTTCAATCTTCCCTTACTATGTGTCCCATTCAAGAATATTCCCCAATCGATAATCCATATAAAGGTGGCTCACACGGTTCGGCTATTTTTTGAGGTTGCATTTTGGTAGAAGTTTGAAATTACAGTCACACCACAAGGAGGAAACGGTTTCACGATTTCATAGATGTCATCTGCAAATTCCTTTTGTTTCTGCGTTTTTTCTGACATGCATTTTGCTGGAAAGCTGAAATAATAACATCACCTCACCAACAACACTGTTTCGCCGCTTATGATAACAGAAAATGAAATCACTACGGAAACCCGGGTCGTCGGCTTTAAGCATTTACAAGGAGTTTACGATTCTGAGCTTCCCTACTATTGGCGGCTGATTTGATAAATCTGTCATGGCAGCGGCTCAGCAGGGCCTGACAGGCGGTCGTTCAGAGACGTGATGGAAGCCTCTGTGGAAATTGGTGCAGCAGGAAAGGACGGCATGGACAAGATGGGTGAGCAATCAAAACGCGCTATAAAGTATCCGGCCAGCAAATGCCGAATGGATGCTCGGAAAAATGAACGACTTTGCCCGATAACTACATATAACAAACGTCCTATGAAGCCACTTTTGTCATCATAGGTAAGTTTACTAATTTCTACCTTGTCTCTAATTAGTTATTAAGAGGATTTTAAGGAGGTGATAATTTAGGTTGAAAAATAGTGGTAATTTTGGCAAGATTTTGATAAAATATGGTTGAAAATTTTGGAAATTTGGGTTATAGTTGTTAAGTTTTAGATTTTTGGGTGCTTTAAGGGTTTTGTGAATTTATTTTAGTGGTGAAAACAATTCAAACATTCTACTCGTCAAATTTTTTGAAAATTTATAAACTGAATTTCGGAACAAATTTGCCATAGATGAGAAATTGTGGCTAGATAGAAAAAACCTTTAATTTAGGGTTAATTTCTATAGGTATTTATACATATTTTTCTTATTTAAAATTAAATGTTAAATACTAATGATCTTAAAAGTTGCAAATGTAAGCAATTCCAAATGAAATTGCAAAAAATAAAAGAAACTAGTGATCATGCTACCAAGACTCCAAGATAAGCATAAAATTTTGCAATTGTGCTAAGATTTAAAGAGAAGCATAGCATCACCCATATTGCTTTAGACATATTCATAAAACTTGTCTCCATGTTCAGTGACACAAGATAAGCATAAAATTTTGCAATTGTGCTGAGATTTAAGAGAAGCATAGCATCTTCCATATTGGGTCTTTAGACATATTAATAAAACTTGTCTCCATGTTCAATGACACTTATGGACCATTTGTATTCTATATAAAAACACCTTGTTTGTCTTCATGAAATAGGATTTTTAATTTGATTTTGGGAGTTTTATGTAGTTTTTGTTGGAATCACAATTGGAAAATGAGTTCTATTCATATTAACAATATTGTACATATAAATACAATATTGGAACCGTTGGATTCTGTTTCTGCGTTTTTTGGACTTTAGTAATTGATTACATAACACACCATAACTCTAATGGATTAGGTGTCCAATATTCCCTCCTTCATCCAAAGGAGTGTATATGAGAGTGCAAGAAGAGAGTTACAATGCAAAAATGCAAAAATGCATGACAACCAATGGCCTAATAAGTTCTTTGAAATCGTTGGTTTTAAGAGAAAACTACAAACAAACCAAACATTGGGAGAACTTGAGGTCTCAACTGATGGTGTTTTAATAATGACCACAAACTCTAGAACTATGAAAGCAATTCTTAAAAAATTTCCTGATCTTGCTAGACACTCAAGTATTCAACTAGTGGAAGTGCTCCCTAATAAACAAACTATAGCAGAAAATAAAATATTTTGCAGGTGGTGGTTTAAGAAAGACCACCAACCAAACCAACCAAAAGCGTGCTCATGGAGTATGAATTTGTCTCTACCTACAACTTTGAATCTAGTGATGGTTATCTTTGGTTGTATGCTCATACAACAGTTTCAGGTTATGGCTTAGCCTCACTTGATAAATCTTCGAATGGTGAACCTTCGAATGAGTTTTCAGAGGTTGAGTTATAACTACAACGAGATGAACTCTAGGAGAAAATTCGTGATTTTGAACTACTTCTTGTTCAGAACAACTCCTTTTTTGAGCATGAATCCCATCAATAGTCGAAGATTGATCAAAATAATGGAGCCATTTCAGGAGTGAATTTACATGCAGATGTGAAGGTTCAACCTACACTTCCCAAGACCTTCATCGTACCTTTGGAAGAAGTTGTGAACAACAAGAATAGAACTAGTCTCAGATATGAATTGTCCACAAAAACCTTGACAAATTAGGTGTCCAACAATTTCTTTATTGTCGGTACAATGTCAATAAATCTTGGCTTTTATAAAATGGTTATACTTAGTTTTATTAGAAAACAAATATGTTTTGTAGTTGGATATGGAAATCTCAAATGTCTCCTTACCAAAGCTATGATGCATTGTATACATTCATACTTGAATCTAAACACAACTTTCCCTATATGTTAGTATTATTATTTGACATCTGAAAATACTCCCAAATTCCTATTTAAAAGTGTGTTTAAACTTGTTTTATTATTACAAAGTTCTCGTTCAATCTAACTTATCACATTAAATATTAAGATTATAACTTAATTAAAATTTTTAATAATAATTTAAACATAATTTATAACATCTTGGAAATTACATAAAGAATAACCCTATATAATTGTACAATTATTAAGTAATGTAACCGTAAGGAATGAATATTTTTAATTATTTGAAACTTTCAAAATAATATAAAACATGTAAGTTATGTTTCTAAACCGTTAAAATGAATATATTTTAACTTTCTAAAAAAATTACTACATACGCATCTATAATAATTATTAATTTATAGTTAAACCATAATTAAAAAATGGACTAAAATAAGACATAAAACTTATATTATCCAGAAAATTGTATTTATATTATAAATAGATAAAAATAAAATAAAATGTAAAGAAAAGATAATTTTAGATAAAAGATAAAATAAAAAGACTCTTAAATTATGAACTGCAATCAATAATCAAGATTAGTCAATCATTGCCAATTCATGGGAATATCATACATAAATTAGCAATTAGTACCGACTTAACTAGCAATTATAATTATACTTTTGGTGAAGGTTAACGAGATTTAATACAATTATATCAAGAGTTTAAAAAAGTATATATATATATATATATATATATATATAATATAATTATATAATATTCAATAAATTAATTTTAATAATTTTATAAATTGTTAATTAATTCTGTTTTGTTATAATTATTTCGAACATATAAATCTTATTTTATTTTTTTAATTTTTTATTTTTTTTATAATTTAAATGTATTAATAAATAAATAATGAATAGTTAATTATGTATGATATTGTATTTGAAAATCTTAACAATCATGGTTTTAACTTTTGACACATTTTACAATGCAATGTTATTATAGTTTTTGATCTTTATTTTTTTATAATGATAATATAATTTGTATTTCTCGCATTTTATAATGATTGCACATTGTATATTTTTGGAGTCATTACTATCAATACAATATTCACATTTTACAATGATTGTACATTGTATATTTTTGGAGTCATTACAATACGCCAACTCTCCCCATTTGGTAGCATACATGCATTGTTTACAAGTTACTTAGTGATGAGTCCAATCATTTGCAATGTCACTCAAAAATGTTAATCGACTATTTTGTAACAAGAGCTTCAACTTCATAGTTCTCATATATAATTTATACTAAGAGCTTCAACCTCCATAACAATTTGCAAATATGTCATATCTTACCTTATCATATATACAAGAGCCCATGCATATTTCTATATGCAAGAAACCATCTATGTTTGTATTCAGTGTAATCTAGCTTCCCATTTGCTTGGAGACAGGTCAATGATATGTGGGAAAGTTTCCATTTCTTCCGTTATCAAGCACAATATCACAATGTATCTATAAGGAATAACTTCATGCATTTTTTAAATTGAAAGCTATTATTCGAAATTCATAGAGGCTGGAAAATATCCATGAAATTTGTGGAACACCTACAAAATTGAAATGTTAAGTAATAAAAGAATAGAGCTTCCACATATAATGAAGAGAATATCCATCATAGTAACTGTCTCTCGCTGCACGATACGAGACTATTGTTTTTACTAGTTCGATTTGTTGAGAAAATTGTGAAAGTAAAAGTGGAGTAGAGTGAATGTGCAAAGTGATAGAGAATACGTAATTGTTTATATCATCATGTGATTGGTAATTGTATTTCACTACATGATCCTTGACTATTGTTTTTACTAGTTAGGTTTGTTAATAAGATTGTGAAAGGAAAAGTGGAGTATAGTGAAGGTGTCAAGTGATTAAGAATGTGTAATTCTTCATATCGTAATGTGATTGATTTGTAAATAGAAAAGTACAATAGCTTTCTTTTATTTTTGATTTGTGAATAGTGATGTATACATATCACTCATCTATTTATGGATGGAGTGAAGGGGTAAGCATACAAGAAAATTTATAGCTATAATAGATTTTTTATCTTATCGATTAATCTTTTTCTTTTTCACAATATAGACAAACATATACAATAAAAATAAAATAAAATAAAAGTGAACATATATCATGATAGTTGGATACTTAGAATGCAAATATAGTCTATTAGTTTATCGAGAATCCCATATTCAATATCATTACCCTGCATAATCATTATATTAAAGAAGCATAGAGTGAACATAAGATGTCACACACTTTTGTTGGATGATTTAGCCTTACCAACTTGCTTTGTATCTAATTCTCTGCAACTTGGCTTTCCTCAATAGAGTATTAGTAAAGACTTGGTCCTTAGTGAAAACCCCTTAGAGATGAAACTTCTTGAATGCTTTTAATTCTCAATCTCAACCTATAATTGGAAGAGGTGTTGTCATCTCCTCTCTTATGACTATAGACTTTGTCCTTAGTGCTACTTCTTAACATGATGCCTTATTCATTGGTAGCAACATGGTGGTTGTTTCATATTCCTCGGTGAAAGGTGATATTGGTTAGTCCCCTCATTGCTAAGGATTGATATATTTCTCAACAAATAAACCCCAACAACTTAATTAACTATTTCATCAACAACAAACAAATTTCTAAGGAAATTTTCTCTAGCTTGCATGAGCTTTTCCATGACTTGGGTGCATTTTTCCTTCTCCTCTGTGATTTTCTTTCCTCTCCATATCTTGTTTTGTTTGCACTTCATTGAAGTGTTGTGTATGTTCATGTTCCGTAGTTCCTACATTACCTCATCATCTTCACCTTCCATTGCATTCCCCATTTATGCCTCTATCTAATAGAACTCTACTTCTTACATGCCCTTTTCTTAATTCCCATCATACAATTATCTTCCAATTGGCCTCTTCTTGAATCATATCCTGTATTCACCTTATGCATAGAACAACCCAATTTTCTTCCTTTAGGAATGAATCCCGACCTTGCTCTATGTTAACCTTACTAACTTGGTTTCAATACCTTCCTAACCTCTAAGTCCTATTAACCATCCATAAAATGTCAAACAATATAATGTTTCTCCTCTAAGAATAAGTAGTGATAGAAAATATTTCACTTGAAGAGGAGAAGGAAGAATTTGACAAAATGGTGCAAGGCATGCATGTCAATTTCATTGAGGAAAAAAAAAAGAAGTGGAGGGGGAGGATGAACTACTAAATTTCAAAGACATCTAACATAATATAGACATATATTCTCACACCAATGAATGATAATAATTAAATGGCTAAATGAAATATTTTCTCTTTCAAAGATTTATTGAATTTATGATTGGGTAAATTGGTTGTCGATGTATTACTTGGTCATTTATGGTTATCAGCCTAACGACAAGCCTAGCAATCCATACATACATAGGAATAGATCCAACGTCCCTCATATCTAACCTACCTATCATTCTTCTTATTTTAAGGCTAGGTTTTTTCTATATCAATTGACCTAATATTTTCACGGTAGGGAATAAGACTAGATATGGGGTCAAAGAAAAATTCCTCTTTCTGGATTTTTTCCTACTTACCTCATGATGGGTTTAAGACATGTATTAGCCTAGAAAGAGCCAAAGCGGCTAATCATTGACCTAATGTTCCTCATCCCCCCTTTTTTATGCTATGAGATATATTGGACTATAGAGAAGCATTTAGTTTGTTTCCCTACCCTAATAATAATAATGCTACTAAGGTGTTATGTCATTATGCATGTTTTTACAAATAGTGATTTTGGCTTTATTAGCCTTCACTTGCAAAAGAAGAAAAATATTAGCAACACCCACACATAATTCCTTTCCCTATAAGCAATTAGGTTATACATGGGTTGGCTCACACTCAAAATCAATATACAATAAAGCGAGAAAGATGAGAAAGCAAGAGGTGAGGGCTCAAAATAGTGGGTAGGTAGGAAAGTTGGAGTAGAATTTGGCTTGGTGGTGATCGAATCACTTTATTCATGGACGGAGGCATGGTGGTTATAAAGACATTTCCATCATTGATTATCTATTGTCCACATAGGTTACCCTAAAGAGGAGGTATGCAAGATGAGGGGGATTATGAAGAATGAGAAACATAAATCTATCTCCAAATTAAGTTACCCCAAGCAACCTTGGAAAAAAAGGGGAAATAGAAGGTGCTAAGTGACCTATCACACAAAGAAAAAAAGATTTTCTAATTACAGACATCAAAGTTTTTTTCGCCTTTTCCTATACTCATTTTCCCAAATCTATCCAACTTTCTAATAAAACTATTTACAAAATTAAAAATGCATTGGACCTCAATCTACAAAATATAAACACACTTAATCCATATCTTGTAAAGAAAATAAAGAAGATGATGATACCCAAAGAAGATATGTTGATGAAAGTATTCGCTAAAAAATAACACCAAAATATCTTAGAGCAACAACACATAAAAACCATCTAGACTTTGTCATAGAATAAAGTACGAATTACACTAAGAATCCAAAGACATAATTGCATAACCCAACATTTGTTGGATGAAAATTCATTGCTTCTATAAAAGAAGGAACATGTCTCATGAATGAATGAATATGCAAGTATTACATTTGAATTTTTTTTATTGATCTCACCTTCCATATATCATAAAGTCTAATAATTGTATGGTATCAAACATGTGCCATAACTGGTACAAGCAAGCACTTGAGTCAATAAATAATTTATATTATTTTTATTTTCCACAAAGGCCTAACATCTAGTGGGGAAATACTTTGTTGTTCTTTTTGTTTTATTTATTAATGATTAGATTGGAAGTTGAATATGTTGTAGTTTTTCAAATTACATAATTTCTCATGAACTAGCACAATTATATTAGTAAATGTGGTTGATATATACTAAAAATATCATTTTACATAACTTATATGTTAATGAGATTTTGATAATAAAATCAATCAACATAATTTAATATTAATAATATGTTAATAAGATTTGTTAACAAAATCAATCAATCAACCATAATATAATATTATTTATTAATATTAATACTAATATTAATATAAATATTATTTATATTAAACTTAACGATCATTAATAATATTAATATTATTTATTAAAAATGTAAAATAAAACCTAAACCGATGAAAATCTTAACTTAAAACCTAAAACTTAATCCTAATTATATATATAACAAGGGTGTGAATGCACAAGTGAATGTGGCGATAGCGGGGTGAGGGGTGTAAAAGCATGGTTTAAAAATTAGGGCACAGTACGTTACATTATTGAGCAATTATTATCAATGGAAGGCACATTTTGGCAATGTTTTAATTAAGCTGGAGTGCCAAAGCAAGTTTTGATTAATAATTTTGTTTTTTTTAATAAAATTATTTTTTTTTTTATGAATTTTTTTTTAAAAATTACGATAAAAGAATATCAACAAAATTTAAAATTATATAATCTTTTTATATTATTTTTTAATTACGATGAAAAATATTTTGAGATTAACAAATTTTTACTATAAAAATTCCAAAAACCAAATTTCAATATATACCAGAACTCCAACTTAAAATATTAAATTTAAAAACCATTTAATAAAAATCATTTGCAAAACACACCTAATGTGAACTAAACTCCAAATCATTTACAAAACACGCCTAATATGAACTAAATTTCAAAGACTAATTTGAATGTTACTCGCACGAGCTATTGCAAGGTACTTCAATGTAAGTTGAAGATGATGGATGGTGGTGGATTCAAGTAGTTCAGCTATTAGAAATACAAAAGAGATCCGCAATTCGTTGTTCTTACCGTAGTTTTGTATCTTAATTAGATCACCGCCCCACAATTTAACACTATTAACTATAGACATGATCTGCAACTTTTCAATTCTTTCTTGACTGCTTTCAGGCGCTCAATGGATGCAATATTTGAATAGAGCGGTGAAAATGTATGGATACGATCTATCTCAATCCATTTTGTAGTTGCAAGTTGCAACGAATTAATGTCAGTTCCATATTGTTTGCGTACCATCAAAGGAAATAATACAATTCATGGAGGAAAAAACAAAGGAATAAACAGAAGAAGTTGGTGGCTGTGGCCAGTGGCAGTGGGAGATTATTAAAGGAATGAATTAGTAGATATGTTCCCCCATAGTAAATGACATGCGTTAAAAGTATATTCATATTTATGTGAGGCTGCAAGCCGATTAACTTATGATCTATAATCATATGATCCGAGGTATTTGTTCACAACGTTGTTCATGGCTAGTAATATATATCATATTTTTTAAATTTTTAGTTGTATGAATGATCTTGGAGTCTATTTCGTTGTTAGCTTGTATGTATAATAGGATTTCAGTGAGAAATATTATATTGAAAATTTCCTTTGTTAATCGTGCGTATGTGCTTATATATCAATGAAGTTACGTGCTTATATATCGATGAAGTCCAACATCAGAAGAGATAGATTTTACTAACATGGAAACAGATATGTTTTTTTGTTCTGTGTTAAACGGAAATTTCTCGAACATTTATGGACAGTATATATTGATTTTACTAACATGGAAACCGATATTTTATTATTCCGTGTTAAACGGAAATTTTCACGGAACATTCATACACACTGTATATTTTCAAAAACCCTTCAAAATTATTCAAAGAGCATGTCCGTCCTAGAAGCCTAAATGCATGCCCGAGTCATACTTTTATCTTTATAACACTAGTTATTAATCAATGTGAACTATAGCTACGTTTCATTATATCTATACCATCAATTTTTTTTCTTGAAACCGAAGTTATATATACAACAATACTAACATAAAGACAATATCTCTGCCCCTGTTAATACAAATCTTTAAACCAGGAAAATTGAAATATGCAACAAAACTTACCTTTACATCTTTAATTTTTGTATTCTTCAAATATATCTTATATATATATATATATATATATAATTTTCAAAATTAAATATAAATGAATTTAAACAAATCTATAAAATTTTAAATTAAAGCAAATTGTAATGAAATTATTTAAATTTTCTAAAAATTATTATGCTCGCTTTGAAAGAGTACAATGTTGCTCATAATGGATAAGAAGTAGTTTACAATACTATATCTAAATTTTATAATTTAACATTAAGAAATTATTGATGGTGTTGGACCTGCCAACATTCCGGGGATCTCCCTAATATGAAGTCTCAACTATATCTCACATCATTTGGTGTAGAAGTAACATCCAGTATGATGACCCAGTTGCCATTATCTTAAAGATATGCCTTAGCTCTTACTTGTTAGCACATGAGAGTGGTGTACTTAGTCTTCAAACAACGAGGTTCGTGTACCTAGTGAGTGCCTAGTGTAACTTGTGTCTAATTTCTTTCACTACAGAGGGAGAGGGTGAGAGTGAGTTTCAAGTCGAAAGGGAATAGTCCAAACTCAGTTAGAGACACACAACACAACAGGATATGCGCGGTTTCCAGTGGGGTATTCCACACGAATGCGGCAGCCACAAAGTACAACACCTAGCAAGTAGTCGACATGAGTGCAATGGTCATTATAACAAGTCTACAAGAATGAGTTTGTCTAGTGTTCTGCAGAGTAGTCCACACAAGCGAAACAACGATAACAACTGATACAACGCATTTCTATTATCATATGCACTAAAACAACTGAAATAGTTCAACTATCTTACTACAGGTTAAAGTAACATGCATTACAAGCATCCAAAGAATAGTCTTACAAACCAATACAATACATGTGTGAAAATGTGTTGGCCTGTTGACACGCTTTTGAATTAAGCAAAAGTTCCAAGACACATTTGTACACCATACATCACTAACCCCGATAGTGAGGTGTTGGAGCCATTGCTCACTCCTCAAGCAAAAGACTACAAACTCTCAAGGCTACATGGGAGGAGCCAAGGTGAAAGGCCTTTTCCATTTACAAGTGAGGGGTATATATAGCCAAGGGTGAAACTAACCCTTGTGACTGTTCGACTTCCCTCATGAATATTCGACATACATGACTTTTTGACTTACATTACTCTTTAACTTCATCTGTGGGTCTCTTAGACTTCCACGTTACATTACATTGACTACAAAAGTGTGACCCAAAATAGTGATGTGGCTAAGGCGACTCATGACACAACTTGACATGCCACTGCTGGTATGCACATGCTGGTTTTGTTGCTTGTGTCAAGTTGTTGTGCTGCTGAGTGATGAGTGTGGTCGTGGTGTACCATAGCCTCACCTCTGCATGACAAAGTGTGCAGAGTATTCAATGGTCTTGGTGTTCACTTGATGGTTCATGCATGTGCATGTGTCTACTTTGCTTGTTACTTGGTATGCTTCGTGTGTTCGTCCAATGGTGAGTAAGCCTTCCAGCATGCGCTCCTTGTTCATCCCATTCATCATCACACCATGTATTATCCATGTACCTATTCCTGCAATCACTCATGATGAGATGACATCAAATATAGAAATCCCCTAGTCTACCATGATGCATTTCCTTTTGTTTCCAGGTGCGGGTGACCGAGAGAGAGGACAAGGCTCTCAAATAGCATAGACCACATGTCAGACAGGGATGTGAGGCTCTAGGGCACTGTTAGGAAAAATTGCACAGAGGTCACTAAAAGGTTGGATTGAGCAGTTTGGGACAATAGTGACATATGTAGGATCTTGCTCAGCTGAGAGGTAGAATAGAATAATTTTTCTGGGGAAGGCAATGTGTGCAGTAGGAGGCATTGGGAGTGAAAACTGCGTAGATTTCTAGAGGAGGCCAGGATCGGGCTGTGGGAGCCTACTGGCTAGAATTGCGCAGATCTGGGAGGCAGTCATGCATGACATGTCTACTTTGTTTCCAGGTTGAGCGGAGTGATGGGCAGCAGGTCAACTATCCATGAAAACTGCGCAATTTTCAGGACGAGTGGTTAGCAGGCCGACAAGGGGATTTACTGACAAAACTATGCAATTTCCAGAGACAATGCAGTGATAAGCAGTGAGTGAATGTCCCTCTTGTCTGTGCAATTGCTTTAGGCAGTGCAAGCAGGGAGGCTGGTAACATCTACACAATTTTGGGGATGAGTGCAATCCTAGGTCATTGCTCAGTCAAATTCTTCGGTTGACCAACGGGAGGCTCGATGGATTGGCTTGCGGGAAGCGCATAACAAAATGGCTTCTTGGTCAACTTTTGCATCATTTTGGGTGACAGTAAGCCAGGTTGAATCCGAGATTGTACAGTGGAGACTACCTGGAGGGCAACATAAATCTCTATGTAGTTCTAGGTAACAATGATTGATCATTGAGGGCTAAGACTATGTAGTGTAGCTCAATGGAGTTCCAACTGATAGAGGATGGTCTGGTCAATAGATTTTCAAGAAAAAATTGCTAAGTGTGTGAGTGAGTGAACTCGTTTATACATGACCTTACGAACACACACTCATCATGACTCGATGACAGGACACCTCAAATGGCAAGACAACACATGCTTAATGTGACTAACTGCGAGACTATATAATGGTGAAAGCCACAAGTGTGACATTTCGGATAGACCTTCAGATGATCGTGAAGAAACTTGCACGATAGTTCTTACAAAATTGTGTGTGAGTGTGATAGGTTTTACATAGTTGAAAAAATTCATGCACACGAAGACAAACCTTTGATATCACCAGAACAAGTGCACAAGCATGACATATCAATCAAAATGCCGAAGAGGACAATTGGTCAAACAAGCAAAAAGGAAGCAAGGGATGTAGAGGAAATGCATGGAATGACTTCTTTTTTTTCACACATGCATGTTACTAAAAACATGATGATATGACAATGACAAGAAGTCCTACAAACCCAATTAAGAGATGTACTTTGAAAGGTATTCTTTACTTACCATACTTAACCTCGAGATGATCTTGCATCTGACAGAGTTTGCATGCGGTCCTCATATTTTTCCATAACTTCGTTCCTTGGTTATTTTCCTCCACTCCTTGGGAGTGATCTCATCATCTCACCCTTTCTTGTAGTCATTGGGAGATAGATAAGTGTGGTTTCACTGGGTAGTGATTGCTACTGTGATGAGGCCTTGGGAGGTCCATCTGTGCAATTTCTACATGTAAGACAGACAAAGCAACTTAGATAACATTCCACAGTTCTAAGGTAGAGGATATTGTTGCGGGATGGGGGTCCTGGGAGGACACCTCTGTGCAATTTCTGAGTGCATTGCAGCTCGGGAAGCAGGGAGGAAATACAACGCAGTTTTTGGATGCAAGGAACTACTGTAGAGTGGGTTCCAGGAGGACACATCTGCACAACTTTAGTTTGCAAAGCAGACTAAGCAACTGAGGGACAACACTGTGCAATTTTTGATGATAGTGGGTTTTGGCTGAGGGAGCTGCCAAGATGAGACCACTGTGCAATTTTGGATAGCAAGGGATGTTGGGGTCTTTGCACATTACAGGGTTTCAACAAGCAAGGGAGGAAGCTTGATGGTTGCAGAAGCAAAGTGCATAGTTCCGGGAAGCTAGATGAGGCTAGGTTTCTTTGGAAATGGCTAAGTGTGAGATGAGTGACACAGATGTAAACAGTGATAGGACTCGACTATGATCGCACACTGACACTTAGTGATACAATGTAGTTCATCCAGAATGCATAAGACATACTTTGCTTTATGCAACAACCTTCATGACAAGAGTGCATGAAGTGAGTGTGAAACATGTCTATGTGATGATAACAACTCACATGCACACAATTCCCTTGTTGAAAAACAATATTCCCTTTTGCATGCCAAACAAGAACCCATATTCCCAAAGGTGAAAAATGCTTCATAAATATGAGAACACAAACAACTCTTAAAATCAAGGAAGGGATGCTTGCAGTCATCAGCTTACCAAAAAGTGACTAAGGATGATCTATTGTAGGATCCAAGGTACGCTTTAAAATTTTCATGCGAGCCAAAGTTTTGGAGGGTGGTTCTAGCCTCTACAATCAATATATATATTATATATATAATATATATATATATATATATATATATATATATATATATATATATATATATATATATAATTATATATATATATATATATATATAATTTAATTAAATTTCAATTAATACTAAGAATAAATTAAAATTATACAATGATTATAGAGTTATATGATGAATATATACTAATTATAATTTTATAAAAGGCCTGGATTAGCCACGATGTGGTTAATCTCACTTATTGCTAAATTATATGGACATGTATCCTAGAATGGTTGCATTTCAATGTTAGAATCACATTAGTTTCATTAGAAATAGAGAATTATAAAATACTATTCAATTTTACTTAGATTCAATTAAACAAGAATCTTTTTAATTTAAAAGTTCCATAAGAGTTGAATTATTTATATTATTAATAAATTTATATATATTTTTTGTATATTTTTCTAAAAAATGTATATCTCGTTCTTCATTAAGAGAATTTTGAGGTCTAAAATGGGTCTCCTAAGAAAAATGTACAACCAAAATAAACTTTATACAAACCAATAGGGTTCATGATGATGATGTCAACCATGGGGGATGATTCACCATTTTTGGAGTAAAAAAGTAAAAAGATTAAAAAATAATAAAATAATAAAACTATTTTTTCAACTCATATTTTCAATTTATCTCCCTAAGGTTTTACTCAAATTTCGAGCAGGAGTACTCATTGGATGCAAAATTTTATTCCTCATCTAAGGAGTAACCATGTTGCATACTTTCTATGGACCCTGCTACATGAAAAATGAGAAATACATGAAAATACATGATTGCAATCATGCTTTTAATGTATTTATCATTTTTCATGTGGTAGGGTCCATCGAAAGTATGAAACATGAGTACTCATTCCTTAAGGAATTAAATTTTGTATCCAACGAGTGTTTTCGCACGAAATTTGAGTAAACCCATAGGGAGATGAGTTCAAAATATGAGTTGAAAAAACAATTTTTTCTTTTCTTCCTCTAAAATTTGATGATGTAATCTAATTTTATTTATTATCTCCACTATTATTCTATCATTTCTTTAGGAGGTCCATTTTAGACCTCAAAATTCACCTAATGAAAGCAATGTAAGAATGGAATTTTATAATCTATAACTCATTGTTGTGTTCATATACATTTTTATTTATGTGATATACCATTGTAGTTATTAGTATTACTCTTTTTTACCTTCAAATTGATGTTGGAGTTGTTGATGATGTGTTTGTAGCCACCATTTAAAGGAAGATGTAGCCATTCAGGTTTTTGAGAGCTTGTTGATTTAAAGTCTGAACATTGGTACCAAATGTTTACAATAATATCATAAAGAAAGTTACCATTAAAAAAAGGATAATCTTGTAGATAGTGATTCCTCAAGCCACGACACTAAGAAGAATTGAGCATAGTAAGACACGATGATGAATTTGTGTCATTTCTTTCATTTCAATATAATCCATTCTTTCTTTATCAATTACCTTTTCATGAAATAGATATTTGTAATATTACTCTTGCATAAGAAAATCATGCATAATATTCTTATTATTATTCATAGAGGAATTTTGACATGATTGATTAAACATAAGTATGTTAACATGGAAATATAACTTGATATTATCATATGTTATATTTTCATATATACTATCTCGTCATACTGTAATATAGCAATTGGTTTTCATAAAAGTTTTAATCATAGAAGGTTTTTATATTTTAAGCTAAAAAATATTACTTGAACCAATAATTTTGAACAACTATAGATTTTGATTCTCACAAAGAATAATTACGAAGTTTCGGTTGTCAAAAGGAGAGCATTATTACATTTTTAGGATCTCTCGAATATTGTACTTCATGTGTATATAGAACTCAATAATAAGGCAACTAAGAAAACCTTATGAAATGCTCAAAAGGATTATTTTAGAGATAACACGGTGAATGATGAAAAGTAACTCTATCTTATCTAGAATGGTTTGGGTGACTCTATATTTCTCGAGATGTTAATATTGAAAATTTGAAAAATAACTTCGGACATCTTAGAGACCAAATATCTGGATATTACCAAGGTAAAGACACTCAAATTATGAATATTAAAAATGAATTTTCAGAAATTAAAGATGGAGAAATTTAGAGTTCATATGCTAGTGCATAAATCAAGTCATGAATATTGTAAATCAATTAAGGATGAATGGTGAGAAACATCCAAATCAGAAAGTGGCAGGGAAGGTTCTTATGGAATTTCTTGGGAATTTTGATACAATGGTTGTAGCCATTGAAGAATATAAAGACATGACATGGCTATCAACATATGAGCTATTAGGTTTATGCTATCTCGTGAATCTAGAATGAATAAAAGTGATGATTATTTAGAAAAAGCATTCATATTTCGAGTTTCTATCTCAAGAGGTAGAGGATGATCATAAGAAGTGACCAAAGACATACTATAAGAAAATAAAGGAGGCCAAATAAAAATATTCATAGTTCAAGGGGGAACAACATCAAAAACTCACATTCAAATAAAAGGTATGGAAAATCCAAGGTTAAGTGTTTGTATTATAATATTCTTATTAGGTCCCTATAATACTAGTGTCGCACACTTATTGTTATTGTTAGTGTAGCCCAATTATTGTTATTGTTTTGCCCATGTAGCCACCATATTTTTATTATTATTGCCCACAGAAGCCCACTATTGTTATTGTTGTGCCCTTACATTATTATTGTTATGTAAGCTGTAATTATATTGTGACCCCTTAGACTCCTATATATATCAAGGAGGTCTTGTCATTTGTATCATCTAAAAATTGTTCATTTATGTGATGTAAATGAGGTTTCCCCCTCAAAGAGGCTAATTTTCAAGTTGTCGATATATATTTTATCTTTTTGTTTTTACTTCATTGCATAACATTTGGTATCAGAGCTTTAGATTCTAGGGTTTTGTTACTTCAAACAGGCCACCTTGGAATTTTTGCTATAACTTTTTTTCCACGACTCTTCAGATGCTGAAATTGCAACATCGTGTAAAAATTTCAGATCATTGTTTGCTATTTTTTCTGAGATATGGTCCAAAGAAGTTAGCGATTTTTAGCATGATCCATAATTCCGTCTCAAATAGGTCACCTAGGGAAAATCGTCATAACTTTCTCTTCGAGCATCAGATTTTAATTTCATAAAAAGTGACAAAAATTGTATAGACTTTAGTTCCTCGTGTATCAATTTAATGGCATAATGATGAAACAGTAACATGTGGCATCCCATACAAGTTCACACTACTGAACAAGTCCATAATTAGGTCATCATGGGATATTTAACATAACTTTATCTTGAAGAATCCAATCTTGGTTTGAATTTTGGCATCATAAATAAGACTCAGAGGGCTACCACAGGACAAAATTTTAGACCTTTAGAGGCCGAAATTAAAGAGATACGATAGTTTCAAGATTTAGATCTTAAAGCAAGAAAATTGTGTGTATATTTTTTAAATTTTTCATAAATTTTGTTTGAAAATTCAATTTGAAGTGATTCAAAAGGAAAACTGAAGAACATATACCATTGTTTGATTCCAAAATTCCTTGAAACAAAAAAAATGGGTACACATAATAAGAAACCAAAAATCTCTACTATGATGCATGAAGAAGAGCAAGAAGTGCAACATGATATATCAAATTAATGAGACCAAGTGCAAAAAATTTTGCTCTTGCAAAGAGTAACCAAAAATGAATTGGAAATGATGATGAATGCTGATATGGATGGTTTAGAAGTAAAAATAAACAGGGACATGGAAGGTTTTAAGTATGGTTTAAAATCAGACTTGGAAGCAATGGTGAATGCCAAGATGGAAGGGTTGAAGGAAGGTTTGACTAACTTGTTGCAAGAAAGGCTTCCTAGTGGTGACAATCCCAATCCATGAAAATCATGATGAGGACAAAAGGAATATGAATTATGATTTTAGAAACTCCAATGTTGGGTTTAAGATCCACCACATTCCGAAGATAGATATGAGGAAGTTTAATGGAAAGGATTTAGTAACATGGATACTACATATGGAGCAATTATTTGATCTACATGATGTGACACAGACACAAAAGGTACACATTGCATATTTATATTTAGAACAAAGTCAACTTTGTGTGGTATCAATGACATTTTTCTTGTAAATCAATTATTACTTGGACAAATTTTTTAGAATAATTGGTAGCAAAGTATGAGGATATAAAGAGAAATAACTTCTTGAGCCAATTGATGAATCTCAAACAAAAGTGTTCAATGGTGGAGAAAATTGAGGACTTTCAAAGATTGAATATCAAGGTAAATGATAATCCAAAGGAGCATAGAATTTATGTCTTCATACAGAATTTAAAGGAAAACATTGAACATGAGGTTCACCTTTGGGAACCTAATTCATTGGAGAAGGTGTTCAAGGTGGCAAGAAAAGTTGAAAGAAAAATTACGGCAACATAGAAGTCTACCACTAAAAAATGTAAACATAGAATTGTTGTTGCTCCTAGCCTCCCACAACCTACAAGGTTGACACCACAACAACTTGACGAAAAAAGCGAAAAAGGGATTTGTTATAGTTGTGATAGCAAATACAATAAGGTTCATAAGTGTGCTAAAAAGAAATTATTTTACATAGATTGTGAATATGAGGAAGAAAAGGAACAAGAAAAATCAAAAGAATAGGATATGCACTAGGAAACAACCCTAGAGAAATAAGAAATGAATCCAACCATATCTAGGCATACATTGTTAGGAATTACCACTCCTCAAACTTTCAATATAGAAGGATATATCAAGAAAAATAGGTAAAAGTGTTGACTAATTCTGGTAGTACCCATAATTTTATTCATTATAAGATAGCCAAGGAATTGAATTGATTTCTATATCTAGAATGAGAGTGTCAAATGATGGTTGTGAATGGAAGAACTCTAAATTACTCAGTGAAGTGTCATAATATTAATCTAACCATGGGGGGATATGTACTGAACAATAAAATGCTTTCCATTCCAATGGGTGGTGCTAATTTTGTATTAGAAGTCCAATGGTTACAATCTTTGCAGATGATAACTTTTAATTTTCAAGAACATTTCTTGAAATTTTCCTGGAAAGGAAATAAAATCAAATTAAGGGGAATGACAGGGAAACTAGGGAAGATAATCATCTCTAATGGCATCAAACATGTTTTGAAGAAATAACAACGAGGCATAATTGCAAAATAACACTCACTAGATGTTCAAACATTGAAATAATTTGTTTATCCAAATCTCAAAAGAATCTTAGACAATCATTCCAAGGAATTTGAGACTCCCAAATCCCTCCCACATACTCGTGAACATGACCATGCTATTCACTTGATTCCTAGAAGTGTTCTTCCAAACATCATATCTTACAAATATCCCTCTGCCCAAAAGAGTGAAATTGAAGGTATGGTTCAAAAATGCTAGAGGCATGTATAATACAACCTAACCAAAGTTCTTCCTCTGCTCCAGTAGTATTGGTACAAAAGAAGGATGGATCATGTCATATGCTTCCGGATTATAGGGAGCTCAACAAGTTTAATACTAAAGATAAATTTTCCATTCCTGTCATTAATGAATTGTCAAATGAATTACATGGAGAAATTTACTTCACCAAGCTGAATCTT
Organism: Pinus taeda; assembly: GCA_000404065.3. Classification (NCBI taxonomy): domain Eukaryota; kingdom Viridiplantae; phylum Streptophyta; class Pinopsida; order Pinales; family Pinaceae; genus Pinus; species Pinus taeda. Next base: position 40,482 of record APFE031086331.1, on the reverse strand, counting down.
CATTTAGGATATCATCAAATTAAAATGATGTCTGAAGACATTCCAAAAACAACATTTGAAACTCATGAAGGTAATTATGGATTTTTAGTCATGCCTTTTGGACTTACTAATGTTGATCCGAATGGAAAGTCCCATCCACCCATGGTAGTTACCCATGGTTTTTGACCATGGTATGTACCCATGGTATTTGCCCATCATATTGTAAATCAAAAGGCTATAAATATGGCCCTCACTTTGTAAAGGACATATTCGTCCACACAATCTAGTGGTAATGAGTTTCCTTATTTTAATTAGAAAAATGTTGCTTGTGTGTTTTGCATTTTCTTTATTTTCTATCTGTGTTATCAAATATTGGTGCCCAAGATTCAGATCAATGGTATCATAAGAGGTTACAACCACATCACAATCAAGGTTATGTGTGAGGGGAACAAAAGAGCAAAGAGATTCTAGACCATGGAAGGTTCAAAGTCACAAGATGAAAACAACAACAATCATCGCAGAGGCAGTGGTTTCGTCAAATATCATTCATCCCAGCAGCCCAAAGGGTATGAATCCTCACATGGAGAAAGTAAGGCCTTTTTGATTGCAGCCCGTGTTCTCCTTCTATAAACTTGTGCCAATTTCATGGTCTTGGCTACAATTTCGTTCCCTACTTCTCACCAACTGTGGCTTCCTCTATTCCACTCTATGAATCCCACCACAAGATGGGCTACAACCCCAAACGCCCTCGTATCTCCACTATCTTAGGCCTTCTCCTCTTTCTACTTCTGCAAATTGGACGATGATTGTTCACTCTTTTCACCCTGGTGCTGATCTAGTGGAGGCAAATTCTTAGATTTGGTGGCACAAGAGCTGGAATAGACTCAGAGGAATCAAAGAATTGTTCGAATCCATCGTTAGCAATGTTGGAAGTTTCTATAATAGGCCTAAATTGAAATACTTCATTTTCATATTCAAGTAAGTCAGCATAACATTTTACAATTAAAGATCTTCAAGGTTCCAGTATGATCCTTCAATTTATGAGCTCAATTTTGACGATGGGATTCAACAGGCTAAGGATCGTTAATTCTAGGGTTTGTATTCATTTATAGTGAAGATCAAGGAGTCTGTAGGTGCCAAAAATCCCAGAAGAGATGTAAAGGACATATAAAACTTGTAAGTAATTCATCGCAACATGTTAAGTAATCGAAATTATCTATGAGCTTGCATGTCCATGGCTTGGGTTTTTGTGGGCTCATATAAATTTTCATTTTGGGTTCAATGCTTTATGTATTGGTCATATAATTTCAATATTAAAGTAGTGATGATCTTGTGCTAGTACTATAATTTTGGTGTCTGAATGCTGATACATATTGTTTTTTCTAAAATTCCTTCACCATGTTTGGTCGCATGGGAACACTTGAAGCTCAGAAGAGGGAGTTGGATTCCTTATTTTCTAATGTTTCTCATGAAACTAAAAGTCTCTGCTATATGGAAGAAATAAGAAAATTGTGCTACTATAAAATGTCAATAGTTTGGATCTGTAAGTCTAACAAGAGCTATCGTGGGTGTGGTCTACTACAACTCACTAGGAACTATAACTATGGAGAAGTAGGAAAGTATTTGGGCATCAATATATTGAGAAATCTAGACTTGGTGGCACATAACCAAGTCATTGGTTTCAATACATCTATATGATATTGGATTGTATACAACAAATTTCACAAGGCGATGACTTGCAGTGAGGGTAAGGGATTCACAAACAACTACATAGGGATTCACAAGTGAAAAAGGAATATTGTGCTATGAATGTGATTTTTCGGACACTCCTATCAAAGAGACATACCAACCTTACTGGGATGTATGGCAAAAATTTATGGAGCCATTATTGTCACACTTACCAATGATGGTTCTAGGAGGAAATCATGATACAAAACCTCAATTTGGAGACCTCACATTTGCTTCATATAGAACCCAACTGGTTTGTAGTTCCCACTGAAGTGTCTAGATCCAACAATAGTTTGTATTATTCTTTTAATGTTGGCTAGAGAATTTTCAAGATTAAATCCATGGAAGATGAAGGGAATAAGAAGATTATACAAGGTCTTATCAAGCTTAAATAGAACAACCTCATATACAAATACGTGTACAAAATTTAGGACATTTGTTTGGAAGAATTGAAGTGGGATCCATTGAGAGTTCACACACCAAGTGGAATTAGTATCCATGGATAAATTCACTATGAAGTAAATTCTCTTCAAACAGGTGGAAATCATAAAGAAAAATAAACATTTTTAAAGACATTAACCCGCAGTGTCACCCACTCCCAGACAATAGCAATGTTGATAGGTGTTGGGACTTTATAAAGCATGTATATGTTGAAAATAGGTATAATGTTGACAAGGATGGTGATATACCTCCACGAGGAAGAATGGGTGATAGAGAGGATGCCTCTAAAAGTAGGAAACCAGATTAATTTTGGTCAGGTTTCCATAGTCCTCCATATGAAGATGAATATGAAGATCGTCATTGCCTTCAAACACTTGAAAGATGTAGGGCCAAATCAAAATCACCAAATTACTAGAGAGATTATGATATTTTGGCTCATGGTGTGCCTCTCAAGTCTACACTGTATGACACAGATGCCTTTGCTCATGAAAAATGTGTCTCCTTATCACAAAAAGAGGAGTTTGTTTATCTTGTTAATGGAGAGTATTGTGTTCAAAAAAGAGCAACACCTAAAATGCTAACCTATCTCATGTATAAATTATGCTACTACAAATTCAAGAAGCTTGGCACTCAATATGGAAGTGATACTAGGTGGGATCAAGCTTGGGAAAATGAAATAGGAAAACTTGAGTACTTGGAGGGATCCTTTACAACATCTCATTGGATGGTGAGGATTTACAAAGATAAGCCACCATATTTCTACCAAGAAAACTAGCAAGCAAACTATTTCATCCTACTTACGGGTCAATCACACATAACCCTTTCTATCGACATCCATTTTCTAGGTTGCACATTATCAACATCACAGTTGACCACAGGAATTAGAGGGTATCTCCACCATCAGATATTAGTTCATCACGGTTATGGGTCAATGACACAAAATACATGGCATTGAAGTCCATTTTCTACACTGCACACTATCACTATCATAATGGAATCACAAGAATTATAGGGCATCTCTACTCTCATATATTCATTCATCATGGTTATGCGTCATCCAAAAACCCACGGTTATGGGTCAACCACAAAAAAACCTTCTCTTCATTGGCCCATATTCAACAAAATATTTTGAGGAGGGAGCTCTACATAATGGGGACCATTGCTTCCTAAGGAGGGAGGAATGGTTCGAATGGAAAGTCACATCCACCCATGGTAGTTATCCATGGTGTTTGACCATGGTATTTGTTGTACCTCCTAGAGACAGCCTTGGATTGCTTCAAGACCAATGCTTGGGCACATCTAAAATGGTGTGTCTCAAATGATTTACATGATATTGGATACAACACTTATGATCTATAGGTACATATGTACATAGGAAATAGATTGGTTCATTAATCCAAAGAAATAAACACTACAACAAAATAGGCAATTTACGCCAGATTTACCACCAGATTTTAGTGTATTTTTCTCTCCATTGGGATGATCAGCCTGGCGCTAAATCTAGCTCTATTGTACAATTTTTAAAGCGTCCTTTTTTGTGCCAAATTTTGCATCTTTTTTACGCCAAATTTTGCATCATATTTTTCACCAAGATTTGCATTTGGTTTTACAACAGGTTTTGCTTCTAGTTTTGTGCCATTTTTTGTATCTATTTTTGCATCATTTTTTGCTTCCTGTTTTGTACCATTCTTTGCTTCTATTTTTGTGTCGTAATTTGCATTGAGTTTTACACCATCTTTTGCATCTGATTTAGTGCCTTTTTTGCATCGAGTTTGTGCCAGTTTTTGCATCTAGTCTTATGCCATTTTTTGCTTCTAATTTTGTACTTATTTTTACAATTTTCTTTTGCATCAATTTTTTTGTCTTTTTTTACACCATTTTATGCATTTAATTTTGCACCACATGTTGAATCTAATTTAGTGCCAAAATTTTCATCCATTTTTGCACCATTTTTTCATCCACTTTTTTGTTTCATTTGTCTCCCTTTTTTGCATCCTATTTTGCACCTAATTTTGCACCATTTGTTGCATCCAATTTAACATCATTTTTAACAACATTTCTTGCATCCAATTTTGCATCCTTTTGAGCATCTAAATTTTCACCCTATATTGGACCATGTGTTGCATCCACCTTTGAATCCCATTTTGTGTCTAATGTTACATTCAATTTTGAGCCATTTTTTTGTCTATATTTGCATTTGTTTTTGCACCAAGTTTTGAATCATTTGTTGCACCTCATTTTGCATCCAAATTTGAGCCATTTTATGCCCATTTTCGCACCATTTTTTCTACTTTTATGTCCAAATTTTCACCATTTTTTATGTCCAATTTTGCATCCTTTTTGGTGTCTAATTTTGAATCCTTTTTGGCATCCAAATTTGCATCCTTTTTTCTGCCACATTTTGTGTCCACTTTTGCATCTCATTTTGCACCTATATTTTAGTCTAAATTTTCATCTAGTTATGCATCATTTTTGGCATCCTTAGTTTCACCCTTCTTTAGTCCCATTTTGCTTCTTGTTTTATGTCTTTTCTTACACCCTTTTTGCACCCAAATTTTCGTCCTAATTTTACACCATTATTTGCATCCTAATTTTGGTGTCCATTTTTACATCCTTGTTTGCGCCCAATTTGGTATCTTTTTGTATGCCCTATTTTGTTCCCTTCTTTGTGTATAGTTTTACACCCTTTTTTAATTCTACGTTAAAACCCTTTTTGTCTCATTGTTTGCATCTTGTTTTGATGGCTAGTTTAACATCCAATTCTACTCCCAATTTTGCATTGATGGTTACATCCACTTTTGGCTTCTTGTTTAGAGTTTTACTTTTACTTCCATTTTACTAATTTTATTACATAGTGAAATATATTACAATTTCTAAATATCATTTTGTTGTAGGATTTAATGCACAGTTAGATGAACATAAAACTCTCTCAGTTTATCCTAGAAACCTAAGATAGACTAATTAAGAGAAAGGTTGTTCTAGGGCTCAGGATTCTTAGTAGATCAAGATGTAGAGTATAGATTAAGAAAAGAAGAATGAATTCATGTGAGTCCTCGCATGCAGGTATTGTTGGAGTTTTTAGTGTAGCAGGGAAGTGCTCTTAGATAGCTCCAAGTCTTGGTCCTACACACAAGAGAGAGAACAAATAAAACTTCACAACATAATATCTTGATAATTGAAACTATCATAAACATATAAATGTTACTGAATAAATAAATATAACCAAAATCCCATACATTCATTAATTAAATAGGATAAGTAAAGAATGAATAGTAGCATATGGAAGGAAGAACGACTAATATATATTAATAAAGGAGTTGGAGGAAAGTACAACCATTAGATACAGTTGCAACAAGACCTCCCCCAACTCCTAGCTCCAAAACTCTCCCTCTCAAGATAGATCTAAGTAGCGTGACAATACATGAATTCCCATCATTTCCTCAATGGCCAAGCCTCCAATATATAGGAAAGTGAAGGCTATGAAGATTTCCCAAATTCCTCATTAGTTCAATTTTGGCAAAAGCTTTTGGGTGAATAATGTTTCCTCATATAAAAATGGAATTTTCCACTTTTTAGATGCTTTT
>APFE031086331.1:1500-34304 GCA_000404065.3 Pinus taeda | reverse complement strand
ATAAATGTGACAATTATTTGGGTAATTTTGGTAAAAGAATAATAAAAATGATATATTAAAAAATTGTCTACATGGCATTATTTTATTAGTTTCTTAATTTTTTCTTAGGTGGTTATTATTTTGGTAACAAAAGTTAGATGAAGGGGACAACATGTTATAGACTACTATACCATGGTCCTCATGGTACATAACTTGTATTATAGGCTTATTATAGGAGAAGGGGGTATTTCAACCAACAACATAGTATTCTCCTCCAAGATGATGAGTAGGTATTTTCATGTATAACACATTCAAGAATATATCACAATTCAAATTCATAACTTAGTATTTGTAAACAAATTTAAGGGTAATTGACAACATTCATAAAAAATATAGCAGTATCCTCATATATAACAATTCTCCATCAAAAAATCATTGACAATTTTCAATATACATATATTTCTACTAAATCAATATTTATCGCAGATATCATTATTCCAAGGTAAATTCACAACATTAAATCCAAAAATAGTAATGTCATCATACATAATCATTCTCTATAAAAAAGCATTGGCATGTTTCAACACATATATAAAGTAGAAAGATAATACTAATAACATCCTCATCATCCTTAATCAAATCAACTAAGATTCAAATGTGCGATTATCGTATCAAAATATTTCATGAATACCATTATTCTAAGGTAAATTCACAGCGTCCATCAAAAGATAGTAATATCATCATACACAATAATTCTCCATCAAAATAATGTTGATAAATTCAATATATACATAAAAGAACAAGATAAAAATGATAATATCATCATCATATTTCATCAAATCAACTAAAAGTCAATTTAAGATTACCAAATAGAAATGTTTCAGAGATATCATTATACTAAGGTAAATTCACAACATCCATACAAAACTCGGAATCTCATCATACACAATAATTCTTCATAAAAAATTGTAAACAATTTTCAACATATTCACAAGGTAACAAGATAGTACCGATAGTATCATCATCACTATTCAAATAAACTAAAATTCAAATGTATGATTACCATATTAAGACATCCAACTAAATATAAAAAATAACGCATGGCTAGCTAGCACCACGAAAATCATAGCCAAGCTCATTCTCATGATCATTTCCATGATCATCATCCTGACCATCCTGATAATATCATCCATATAATCATCACCAATACCATCACCATCCTCATCATCATCATCTCTGATATATGATGTAATCTAAACATAGTCTATATCATCATCTTTGTGGTCATTACCTATAGCGTTCTGGAAAAAAAACAATAGTACATGTTAGTACTAATTATATAGCAAAATGCATATTTTTATTACAAGGCTAACAATAAAATGAGGTAGGACATAATAACATTTACTAGTACTAAAAATAAAATGAAAATATGGCTTAAGATATATTGGAGATCCAACTAAGATTACACTTGTAATTCACATTAATTAGTAGAAGCATTTTTTAATCCATATGAAGTAGGTACCCATTTGCTCGTCATATTATATTGTGAATGTTTCTTATGATTTCCATGCAGAATTGGTAAATTAATATTTACTGGAAGCTTTATTTCAAATTACAATTGTAATTCAGATTAGAAATAGAAGAAAATTTAACAAAAAAAGAATGTCACATGAAAAAGTAAATTGTTTTTAATGAAAAATAAGTTGCATACAATATGAATGTCACATGAAATATTGAGTTGTTTTTAATGCATGTACTTTTCTCTATAATAAGATGGATCCTAATGTTCATTCAAGAACAAATGCTCACAAATAATTACTTCATTTTATCCATTATCACACTTAATCCATTATACCTAGTCACAACAATGATTCCATTCAAATTGCTCTGAACTCCCTAAATATAATGTAAAATAGAAAACTCGACGACCATGACTATGACCATAGCCTCCTCCCTTGCCTCGTCCACCATTAGAGACAATGAACTTGGAGTTATGACCACGATAGCAACCCCTTCCTTGCCTTGTGTCCACCATTAGAGGCATTGAACTAGGAATTAAGAGTACTCATGTTTTCTTTGCTCTAATTAATCTCCAAGAAATCAAAACTTGATCAATATATCAAGGACTCCATCAAGGAATAGATATATCATAAGAGAATCTCAATAGGCTTTGCCAAAAGAGTGGGAAATAACACTTATCTCTGTTTTATGAAATAACTCGAGTGAGTGGAATGAATGGTCGGAAACACTTACCAAGGAAAGGAATATTTTTGGTATGTCCTTATTTCTATTATCATTTTTGCTTCTTAGAATGGAGGGAAGTGTTTAAAAGAATTCAAAAAAATATTTTAAATTAAAAAAAATAAAAAAGAAAAAAAGTAGAAGAAGAAGAAGATATTTGCTTAAGTGTAGTTTTTTTTTAATATATATTCAGTTTAGTATTTTTTTATTTTCTAAAAGAATATATTTAGTTTCTGGTTTTTTTTATAACAAAAATTATATTTTCTCTTTATAAAAATGGATTTTAAACATCCATTCATGCTAAATTTCTGATTTTATGATATAAGTTTAAATTATATATAAAAAAGTAACTTAATGCCATGCATTGTGTTGCTGAGATGGGTATTATACATCTCTTCCTTGCTAAGTTATAGAATGTGCTTGGGTTTTCTTAATCCAATAAAATTAATTATTCTCTTCATTATATCTTGAGATGTTCAACTTGCACCTAATAAAACAATAAAGTTAAAATAGGTTTTCCTTTGCCCTTTGTAGATTTATTTCCCCATTAATCTTTGTCTTAATAGATTAATTGTCTTATGGTGGCCTTATGTGGCCACTCCCATTAGTTGCATGCTTTTTAGTTTTATGTTAGTGACATTTCTTAGGATTGATAACATGCTATTTAATTTATGAAAATGTGTTATTTTCCATATTATTGTTAAATATTAATATTAAATATGTTGGTTTTGAACATGGTTTAGCAAAAAGTTCCCAAAAGGTTTATAGATTTTAACTTATAATGTAATGCTTCACTACTTGATGAAATTGTTTTGGATATTTTTTTTAAAGATTCATTGATTGATGAAATTTTTATGGATGTCTTTTTTAGTATATTAACTTGTATGTGATAAAGTAAAAAGTCACCTCTTTTTGAGATTTTCATTGGTTAATTTCCCTTAAGGCTATCAATTTCACCATTCAGTCCCAGGTTAAGGAAATATAGGAGTCATGAAGTGGCATTGTTCAATAACTTAAATCTTGGAACATGTTTTCTTTAGTCACATTATACTTCCTTTCTGTGTAAATTCTCCATGAAAATAGTCTCATGAACATGAGGGACCTCAATAGCAAAGGAAAACAAATACTCCTAAAACAAAAATGGTACACAAAGCACCCATCAATAATGTTGATATAAGAAATAAAAATATTAAGTGAGGTTCTACCTCATATAGTTAGAATATTGGGGAGGAATTCCCAAGTAGTAGTGATTGATGATTAGATATACTTGGGTGGAATGGCTATTATTTGGAATGTTCAGGACAATAAGGTTACCAATATGTTTGCCTCTTTTCACATTATGACAATATAATTTTAGTTAATTGACATCGAGGACTACTACCATGTATCCAATGTCTATGACTCCAATATTGCAAATGGAAAACCTCTATTGTTCAATTATATTTCCAGCATAAATAATTTATACTCCCCATCTCCGTGGATTATTGGGAGTGACTTCAATATTATCAAGTGTCTCAAGGAACAGAAAGGATGAATCACAATGTTTACCAAGAGATTTTGTAAGATATACCATCAAGGCCCTAAAGTAGTATCCATTAAAGTTCTCAATCAATGAGTCTCCAACCCACACATGTGGATCAATGACATGTAATACATGTGTGTGTGGTGACTAACTTAATACACTATTCTAATAACTCCACAAACTTAAGTATTTCCTTCTGTCACATGATTGACTATAGTGTGACATAAGTAAACCAAGAGTAGACATGAAACCCTTAGGCAAGAAAAATTCCCTAGATCCTCAATTAGGTGCTTAAATGATGAAGTGAAAATGAAAGGGGAAAAGAGGAATTCATGATTTAACCATCAAAAACATGTGATCAAGTGTGATTAGGAGTGTATATATTCATATGTTTTCCAAAGAGGGCGTGAATACATGAGTTACCATTCATTGGGCCTTATTTTTCCTTCTTTTGATTTTTCTTATATATAGGACTTAGGGAATAAGGTTTTCATAAGTTTTGAACAACCCATAGATATAATATTTACATAAATTTTCACTTTAACCTTAGATTTTAGACAGATAAATCATTATAGTGTATATTTAATGATTTTGGCTATCACTTTTTGATTTTCTTTCATCACAAATGACAAGAAGGGGAATATTTTGCCACAAATCTATGAATTCTTAATCATAAAGGTGTCATGTGATGAAAAAAAACTAATGATGTTATTCCCTATGAAAATGATGGGTATTCTTGAGAAACACTTATGCTTGTGGATGTCCCCTCCCTGGTTGAGAGGGAGTGAACATTGACACCATATTATCCATTTGTCATGTACTATGGCCGAGACTAACAGTCGTAAGCCTACTAAAGACACCAATAGGGAGGACGGTGAATTAGATAAACATATGGGACCAATATTCTTTGAGAATTTGTGCTTTGACTAGGACTAACCGCCATAAGTCAAGTACATTAATCCAACATAAGAATAGTCATGAGGATCGACTTTTCCTAGTGTCAAATATTATGACAGTGGATTAGGAAATGATCATGTGAGGACATGCCTGATGAACATCCTAGTGTGGTAAGTGCTTAAAGAGGCAGTGGTGTCCAAATTTATGCCTCCCAACATTGTGCTATGATCTAATGGAGATATATAACTTGTTAGTCAAGGCCTTTCTATTTTTACAATGTTGGCTATGATGATTTAAATCATTGTTGATGCTTATCAATCCAGATCCCTTCTTATATGAATATTTCAACTTGATAGTACTTTCTTGTCTCATTATGAGTATCTCCCTAGTTTAGAGGGAGTGTCAACATCTTCATTATCACCATCATCACCACCATCAATCTCATCATTGCATTATCATCATAATCACCATTCATGTCATCATCATCATCATGATTATGGAGATTGTTGTCAATTGTTCATAATTATAGGTCTCGTAAGAAATACCATCAACCCAAAAAATATTACGAGTGCTCAAAAAGGGTTGTTAGGACACATGATATATGCAAGAGAAATGACAACTTTATTTTTTAGAGATGATCAATGATCATCATCACCACTACCATTATCATCATCATTATAATTTTCATCATCCCCATCATCATAATTAATGTAATTTCTATCATCATTGTTGTCAACTTCGTCATGAACATCATAATCATCATTCATGCCATTATTGTTGTTGATAATGACCAAGATGAAAATAATGGTAATGATGATCAAATGATAATGACTTGGAAGATGAATCTAAAGATAATGATTATGATTATGACCATGACAACATTTAAAAATTGGGAAGATTGTCCAAGGTCATTAGCATCGCCATCATCATTGTCATCATCATCATTTTCATTATAACCCCCATCATCTTTATCATCATTTTGATTATCATAATAATCACAATTCATGTCAATGTCATCATCTTCATTATCATCATCATCATAATTATTGACATTGTCATCAGTTGTTCATAATTGTTAATGTCATAAGAAATATCATCAATGCAAAAATTATACGAGTGTTGGAAAATGGATGCAAAAGTCAAAAAAAAAATGGGGGCAACAATAGATGTAAAATTGGATGAAGAGTGGACACAACATAAGTAGAGGCAAAACAAGAAAAAAAAAATTGACACAAAAGTGGATGAAAAAGTATATGCAATAGTTGATGCAAACTTGGACACAAAATAGAGTGCAAACATGGATGAAAAAGTGGAAGAAAACATGGGTGTAATAGTAGGCATAAAACTTAGCATGAATTGTTGTGAAATAAATGTGGATACAACAATGAACAAAAAAAAAGACACAAACTTGGATGCAAAAAGGAGGCAAAATTGCATTAAAAAATGGATGTAAACATGGACCAAACATGGGTGCAATAGTGGACACAAAATTAGATTCAAAATTGGTCACATCAGAAGTGGATGTAAATGTAGATGCAAAATGGGATGCAAAAAATAGAAAAATTATTTGATGCAAACTTGGACACAAAAGAGGATACAAATGTGGATGCAAAATTGGAAGAAAATGTGGGTTTCAATGATAGGCACAATATATGGCACAACAAAAGTGGATGTAATAAAAAACACAAAAAAATATGCAAACTTGGATTCAAGACAAGATGCAATAAGGGATGAAAAAGTGGATGCAAACATGGGTGCAACAGCAGAAACAAAATTGGATGAAAAATATGGATGCAATGGAAGTAGATGCAAAATATGATACAAAATGAGATGCAAAAATAGATGCAATATTTTGATGCAAAAGTGGATGCAAAGATGGATGCAAAATTGGAAGCAAACGTGGGTACAACAATAAGTACAAAACATGGTACAAATAGTGTCACAACAAAAGTGGATGTAATGGTAGATGCAAAAAAAGAAGCAAATGAAGATGAAAAATAAGATGCAAAAAGGGATGCAAAAGTGGACGTAAACATGGGTGCAACAATGGATGAAAAATATGATGCAAAAGTTGATGCAACAAAATTAGATGCAAAAGTAGATGCAATATGAGACACAAAACCTGATGCAAATCTTGATGCAAAGGGGATGCAAAAAATGATGTAAAAATGGATGCAAAAAGTAATTTAAAAAATGATGCAAAAGAGGATGCAAGGGATGATGAAAAAGTTGATGCATGTGTAGGCACAAAAAGTGGAAGCAATAAATGATACAAAACTTGGTGAAACAAAATTAGGTGCCAAACTTGATGCAAAACATGGTGCAAAGGATGGCACAAAACTTGGCATAAAACTTGGCGTAAAACTCGGTGTAAAACCTGATGCAAAACCTATTGCAATACCTGGTGCTAAAATTGGTGTAAGACTTGGTGAAAAACTCGATGCAAACTTTGCATCAATTTTTGCACCATATTTTATAAACGGACACAAATAGCACCAAAAATGGGCTCTAGACGCAAAAAAGGAAGAAAAAAGGGACGCTAATCACAGGGTTTTGTTGTAGTGAAAACATGGGTTTTTGGTACTTCTTCACACATTCAGATCTCAAAAATAGGCATAAAAATAGTGGAGGCCTAGAGCTTCAAGGTCTTGCAGCTAATAATATTTTGCAGTGTGTGAGAGAGGAAAAGAGAGAAGAGTAACTCATCACATAGAGCATAAGGCTTCAAGACTTCTATATTTAACACACAGAAATTGAGACATTAAGGATTACTATGCTTATTTAGGCTACAAGCATAAATAATGAATGAAAAGGGAGCTAAGAGCTACGATTCATGTGCTACGGATTTAGAGATCTAATCTCAATATTCCTCATAGGAATATACATAAACAACGTTCAAACAAATGAATTTGTGAAACAGTTACAGGCATTTGCATTAACATATAGATACTAATGAATCTGTGAAGGATCTTGAAACACATATACCAACAATAATTACATAAATTCACGGAAGAATCATGGACATAAAAATGAGTTAAATAAAGGGGAACACATACTATAATCCTTTGAAGAGGTAATCACCATTGTTTCCTTGATATTATGAAAAGATCTGTATTACAAAGGAGATACAGTCTGAAAATATAACATGCAGTGTCTTCTCTAGAACTTCTGAACCTCAATTAAGTCTTTCTTTCCCCTATATATCAGAGGGGAGTAAGGAGCTCCATTAAAACAAAAATATCTATCTCTACACTCAACTATCAAGTAGACTAGCTCTATCAGTCCTGAACGGCTCTGTGGCCCAAAAAAGATATTACAGAAAAATAAATGCCTCGTTGAAGGGAAGGCATGTTATAATAACACAACTCAGTCAATAACTAGATAGACAAGTAAATGTAAGTCTCTGTGCCCCATCCTGTGATCACATCAGCCTCGGGCTGTAGTGTGTTTGCAATATGGCCCTTTGTGCTGCTCAAATAACCCTGTCACTTATTCCTTTACTGCTGGGGTGCCTTGATTTGTTGAAATGGAGTTTGAGGCATTTTTGGGTGTTTACTATTACAGTCTCATGTTATATAGAGGGACGAGGCTCCACACTGAGCCTTTAACCTTTATGAGTCTCTGGTACCTCCCCCTTGCTTCGCCATGCTCCATTAAGGTCCCTATCTACTAGCTCATCTGCCCATTAAAACTCTCTAATGCACTTATTAGTGTATTGATGTGGTAGGTGAGAAAGATTTCATGAAATGACGTAGGCATAGGATTTTTCTCAGAAACAAGGGAAAGTAGGCATTTTCAATTCCCCCTTAGCCCCCTTCATCATAATCCCTTTTATATGGATTTATTTATATAGCCAAGGGCATAGACCAAGCGCTTAACCCTACGAGCACTAAGGTTCTCAACTGTTGTGCAAGGGAGCATTTTCCTTTATAACCTGAAATGCCATTATTTTCCCTTTGCACCACACTAGCTGATATCCCAGATGCAAAATCCCTATACAATAAAACACATAACCTATCGCATCTGAGGGGTACCTTTCCTTATCACAATCACAATTGTGGAGGAATCACATGGGAAGAGAAGCTTTACATTGCATGAAAGTTGATCACCGATTGTGATGAACCTATTGATTCCGTCACATCCACGTGTCTCCCTATGAGTGGTGACACGTGGCATCTAGAAATAACCCCATAGGAGACCAAAAATTGTCACAAATGAGTGACATGTCTCCACCTGCCATGTCATTCTCCGTATGCGCCATGTCACTAGAGATGTTAGTTGCCATGTTAGCTCAATGGACCCATCAGAGGCCGCTAAGTGGCCCCCTGGAGGAGAGAGAAAGTGGCCCACCCGACCTTATTTTTGCAGGAATTTCCTTTTTATTTAAAATTCAGTCCTCCCCTACGATTTTGTTCTATATCGCAATATCGATGATTTTCAACAATTTGTGACTACAACTTTCCCTGATTGCCAATTCCACATGGAAGAGAGAGAAAGGGGAGGCCCGACCCTCATTTTTTCGGTCTTTTCCTTGGTAAACTATTTTCTCAACCACCCGATGATGTTACACAAAAATCACAAATCAGATGTTTGTAGGTCTTTAAAGTTTTTAGAACTTGCCGATATGCCAAACTGTGGGACTTTCGTGATGCGAGATCGTGCCACATGGAGGAGAGAGAAAAGGGGAGGCTTGATCCCTATTTTCCCAAGATTTTCTTTGTTAAGACTTTCCAGCCCATCCCAGCTGGTGTAACATAATATCGCAGTATCAGTCCCCCACATGTTTTGAAGTATGTTGTAATTGACGGACTGTTGGGACTGCGATATGTCGATTATGCGATAAAAGTTGTCCTCGAACCCGTCGACCGCTGATATGCGATATTAGTGATCAACGGATCACTAATCCTTGTAGCATCAATGATCCTAACCTGCCTGGACCCATCAACAATGACATACGATTACGGTCAGCCCTCCGAGCCTCTGACTATGATTTGCCTACACACTTAGTAATTTTCTGGGTTTGCTTGGCTTTTCCAAGGTAGACTTCTGAATGCCTTAACTTATTCTACAAGAGTCCATTTTTAGACTTCCATATACCATTGGAAAGCTCTTTCTAGGAACTACGCAATGGAGGTGGTCTGATTTGGCTCTGATAGATTTTGTGGCCTGGGATAGAGGCTTAAAACTTAATTACTCATGGGAAAACTTGGCCAATTGAAATCCACAATATAGTTAGTGACAACATTGGGTCCAACTAGGGATAGTGCCTTGCTGGCAAGATGTTGAGGAACTGCAGACTAGTAGCCTTTCCTTTGATTATGAATGGAGTGATTCTTAAACAAAATATAATTCTGTAACAAAGGACTTTTTGATAATAATTTGAAAAACAAAAATAACAATTTCAACACACACCAAATATTCACAATGAGAAAGAGATATATTTCCCTAATTTTGAAAATAAAATTTTAGGAACTGGCCATTTACAGGCAGTTCCAACAGTCCACCATCCAAGTTTCAAGCATGTAATTGTTGTTTTCCCTCTCTTCTGTAATCTTGAAGGGGCCCAACCACAATGGATCAAATTTTCCATGCTTTCCTTTGTCTTCTCACATGACATCCCATCTGAGCACTAAATCTCCTTGCTGAAGAGGTATTTCCTTAGCCTTCTTGTCAAGCAGAGATTTCATCCTTTGTTGATATTCTGATAGTTTGGTGCCCACCTGCCCTCTTTTCTCGTGAAGATCCACTAGCTGATTTATTCTTTTAGTCAATGCAATATGCTCTTCCTCGGCTTCTTTTGACAACGTAGGTACTCGCATTACTAGTTGAATAGGGAAGACAACAAACTTGTCATATACTAGCTCAAATTAAGATTTCCCAATGGATCTTTTAGGTGTTATGTGGTTAACCTATAGAGAAAACTTTTGTTAAGAGTCCCAGTTCCTTTGATTTTTAGTGATGTTCTTCTTTATAACTCTCACCATAATTTTATTAGAAGACTCAACCAAGCCATTCTCTTGATGATAGTACATAGTGGAGTGTCCAATAATGTTGAATTTGTGGTAGATGTTGGTGAACTTGGTAGATTTGAAGACCTGTGCATTATCAGTGATGAGTTTAAAAGGAAGCCCAAAGTGGGACAGTATGAATTCCTCCATGATTTGTGTCACCACTGAATCAGTAACATTCTTAGCTTGGAGAGACTCTACCAACTTGGTAAAGTAGTCAGTGGCTATTAAAATCCACTTGTGTTGTTCACTAGAAGATGGGTTCATTTCTCCAATGTAGTCCAATCCCCAGTGTCTAAAGGGTTCCTATATATGCACAGGAATCAGGGGGAGAGGAGAAAACTTCTGTCTTTTAGCAAACAATTGGAATTTTTGGCATGATCTAACTTGAGAATAAACATCTCCAAACATTGTGGGCCAGTAAAATCCTGCCTTGAGGATTTTGTGTGTTGTTGTCTTCCAAATGTAGTGTCCTCCATAGACTCCCCCATGGAAAACCTCAATCACTTCACAGGTTTCTCCCTCAACCAAAAATAGTAGCAATACCCCCACTGAGTCCTTCCAATAGAGCAATCCATTAGATATAATGTATCTTTATGCCTACAATCTTAGACTCCAGTATTTAGATCTATCTAGTCCCATTGGGCATCTTAGGAATAATAGGTAATGAACAATGTTCTTATACTTGGGCGATCCCTCATAATTGGAATAGATATTTTGCTCAGTTGTTTTGATTATGCTCTATTCATCCTCTAGGTTGCCCTCCTCTGTGATCAAGATTATTCTTACAACTTGGCAGTTGGACTCAAACAAAATCTTGGCCAACCTCTAGGATTTGATGAGCTTGGTAGGCTTGATTTCCAGCTCATATTCCTATATTTTAGCTATTGATTTGTCTCTCTTCTCTTCACTGTCTCCCTGCACTAGAATGTATTTGACTGTAGTTATTGCGAAAAACACTGAGATTTTAGATTGCAACACATACATATGAAACGAATTCAGTGCCTTGACCAATGCATAAGATTGTTTCTCCAATATATCATACTTTAGCTTAGTGTCCCTCAGAACTTGGTTTAAAAAGGCAATAGGATGCTCATAACATTATTTTTCTTTTTGTTACAACATAACAATAATGGTATGTGGAGAGGCGAAAGAAAAGATGTAGAAGGGCACTGAATAATCGGTGCTGACTAGCACTGGGGCCTTAGCTAAAGCTTCCTTGATCCTGGTGAAAGAATCATGAGGGACAAAGCTCCACTTAACTTCATTCTCCTTCAGCATATCTATGATACCTTTAACTATCTTAGCGTAGTTGGGTATGAACCACCTTAAGAAATTTAGCCTCCATAAAATGGATTGGACTTCTTTCTTATTTCTGGGAAAGGGAATGAGGCTAATGGCTTTGACTTGTTCCTGATCAATCTTCACCCCTTCCTACAATACTATGTGACCAAGCAACTTCCCCTCATTCAAGGCAAACTGATATTTCTTCGGATTTAGAGAGAGGCCATACCTTCTAAACTTCTCGAAAGTCAGCTTTAAATGGAGGATATGCTCGTCGTCACTCTTAGAAAATACGGTGATGTCGTCCAAGTAAACTACCAAAAATTTATCTTTCTTTCCCATGAAATCTATGTCCATATTTCTTTGGAATGTGGCTCCTGCATTTATCAACCCAAATGGCATGCGGGCATACATGAATGTCCCGCACGAGGTGGTGAAAGTAGTCTTCCTTTGGTCCTCAAGGTGGACCTCCACTTGGTTATATCCTAAGAATCTATCCATCATGGACATTCTGGTTGCACCCACTACCTTCTGCAATATATTATCCATCTTGGGAAAAGGGTAGTTGTCTTTTAGGGATTCCTTGTTTAAATTTCAAAAGTCCACACACAACCTTATCTCTTCATTCTTCTTCCGTACAGGGACCAAACTAGTCACCCACTTAGAGTATCTTAGAGGGACAATGATTTTTCCCTACAACAACTTCCTTACCTCCTTTTCAATGGAGGGGAGTAAGAGTGGGTTTATTTTTCTGATTTTATGTTTACATGGCTTTATCCCACTCTTTAGAGGAATTTTATGTTGAATAATATTTGTGCCAAATGATTTCAAATCATCATAACACCAAGAAAATACATATTTGTAAGTTTTGAACAAATCTAAATACCTTTGTCTGTATTGCGGGGGACTCCTTTGGACAGCCTGATCATCTAGGGTTCCTCCCTTGATCCGATGTTGTAGTCTTCGACTTGCTCCTCCTTCTCTGGGGCCATTGGTTTGGATGCTATGTTGTCTTCATTGAAAATTATTTCTAGTGGAACAAGCCCATGAGGGATGGGGTTCCCCTTTAGTTGTAAATTGTTTTGCCCAACCATTGTGTCTCTCCACGGAGTGGCTTCTTGTTCTTGTTCTTATTCTTCTTGATCAATGTGGAGTTGGTAAAATCCCCAACGACTTCTATGAATCTTTTTACTTGCTCGTCATCTTTGAATACCTGCTAGTGTTTGACATTATCAAGTATTGAAGGCCTCTGTATGACTTCTATCTCATATTTTTTGAGTGGATTCTGTGCGGGCCTGAAAATGATTGCAACTACCGCAAGAGAGTCAACAATCTTGTTTTCTTCCCTGAGCAGAAACTGGATGTTAAACGCCAAGATGAAGCTTTTGATTAAGTTCCACAACTCATTTCAACACATCCTTAGCCTGGGGTGTTTAGCTTCGCATTGGTCTCAAATCTACTTCATGACAAGATCAAAATCTCCATAGAACAATAGGCATTCAATATTCATATTTCTTTCCATTTGTAATGCCAGGAGAAGTGCTTCGTACTCCGCTACATTGTTGGTTGCTTCAAATTCGAGCTTGAAAGAGAGGGGTATCATGCTGCCTTCTAAAGATACCAACAGTGTTCTAGCTTCGTTCCCATATTTAAAGTTTTCTCCATTGAAGTATAACTTCCATACCTCGTTTTCATTTAAATGTTGGTATTTCAATTGCCTTGTCAAGTGTACTTATTCTTCTTCTAAGTGTTTCTCATCTTCTTCTAAGAATAAGCAGGAGATGCCATTTTCTTTCCCATGCACTGGGGAGTTCTCTGAGCCTTTAGCTAGGGTCACGGTTTTCACAAACTGAGATTCTCTGTACAACCTTCTTTGCTCATCTCCAAAAGTGGGAATGGTGGCATAAGTAAGATCTAGCTTGATAGAGCCACCCACATTAGAACCCTAAGATTTGGATAAGAGCATTCCAAAGCGAGGAGATATGTCATCCACCACTATATCCATCACCACACTCTTCACCGAGATTTGAGCCAAGTTTACCACTAGATCATTTATCATGGCTAAGCACTTGACTCTCTTGGAGTCAAAGGAGTACAAGTCTTTGTATGGTCTGGTGATCTCCAAACCCAGCTATCACATTATTGATAATGGCATGAGGTTCTGTGAAGACCCTAAATCAAACATGCAGTTATGCAGCAAAAGGTTATGGATCACCAAAGTCACATAAAAAGGTGTAGTGGAGGGATCCAACTCTTCCACATGTAGCCCAAAAACAACCACTCGCCTTTCCTCCTGGAGGTTTAAACTATCATGGGATGGTGCTGAGCTAGTTGGGTGCATGAATTTGGAGAATTGAGCTTTATAATGAGGCTGCTTTAAGAGCTTAGTCAAAGGAACATGAATTTTTACCTTTTCCAACGCTTTTTGGAGATTGAACGTATGTTGGACATTTTCTGCATCTCCATGCTCTATTATTTCTCCTTTCCTATTGGAAGTTGTCATCGAAACAAGTGCCTCCTTTTCTGTGTGTCGCATAGGACCATTGCTCTCTTTATTTGCTGAGACTCATGTCTTGGGTGGGTCAAGATGTAACTTACCCTTCCCTTTGTCTGGGGCTAGAGGAACCACTTAGGGAGTAGTTTCCCCTTGCTGTTGTAGTTCTCTCGTCCTCTTCTTCGAAGATATTAGATTATACTTACATTGTGGTTGTGTTTGCATGAACTCTAGAAATTGTAGGCAATAATAATCCATATCTTCTTCCTTTGTTGTTGCTTCTCTATGATGACTGGCCACTTGGTGAGCCATATTCTCATGTTCCTCTTCAGCAAAATCGACATATATATTGGCCTGCATCTCTTGAGTATCCGATGATTGTTCGCCAGGACTATCTTCTAAGTACAAGGGGTGAGGAATCTGATCTGGGTGCTCCTTTCTTTCCTTTGGAAGTAGTTGTAGTGGTGGAATTCTATATTGTTGATTATAGCCCCGATTGTTCAGTTGATCATTCAACCTGGAGAGGTCCTTGTTCTCAATTTCGAGCTTCCCAACCTTTTGTGATAAAATCTTGATGATTTTATCTAGATCATCCCACTTTGGGTCTGATGATTCCCCAACTCGACCAGAGGAGGATGCCTCTTCTTTTCCTCTTTTGTGTTCAACAGGTTTTGGCTTCGCCCTCGACTTCCTTGCTGAGGCTAGATTTTCTTCCACTTCAAGAGAATCGATCTAAATTTGGTCCAGAGTGGTATATTTCCTTTCTCTCAGGGTAAAATCAACATCAGAGTTAAAGGCTCCCAAGAAAACCGCACAAGCTACAGTTGGGGGAGGCTTTATGTTAGCTGGCAAGTTATTGAAATACTTATTGAATCTTTTGATAAATTTTGTAGTATCCTCCTTAGGATTTTTCCTTATTGTGTTGAACTTAGTAAGGAAGTCCTCATGGTTCCTCTTTTTTCCTCATTTCTGGGTGAAAGAGTTTTCAAGTTGCTCCCAAGTAGCGATGGAGGCATTAGGCAGGGATTTGAACCATTTTCTAGCCTCTCCATCGAGGGATTGTACAAACATTCTCATAACCACATCCGGATGTTCCAAATTCATGTTCTCGATAGAAGAACTGAAGGTTTCAATGTGACTTTGTGCCATGTTATCACCTTCCCCATTGAACCTAGGAAGATTCTTTAGGTAGTCTTGGGGCATTACACTCAGAGGTTGTGGTAGATCAAGAGGTGCATACTTATTAAGAAAAAATCTTGGGAGAGCCATCTAGACTAGTGGGGGGAGATTTAAATTTGCTTGAGGGATAGGGGTTAAGACCACAAGGGTTGTAGGGGAATGAGGTTATGTCAAGGCATTAGGATTAAGTCCTGAAGATTGAGCAACAACAGGCTGAGAACTAGAAGAGGGAACTTCAAAGGCTGGTGAGATGGTAGCACAAGCTGGGGGAGTTTTCTCTTTCCAAAATTTCTTAAAAATAATTTTTTCAAGGTCAGATACAAATGGGGCTTTTTGTTGGGATGTATCTGAGCATATATGAGGCCTTTCAAAAGCCAAGGTTATGAATGATAATGAGACGGGTGTGGAGTCACCAAGGTTATAGGAATGCAATCATAACAGAATTTGATCACCTATTCAAAGAGTGTTTCCACTTGTCATATCTTAGGGAGAAAAATCCTTAAATAAAATCCCTCGTAACGATGCCAAAAAGATGTTGTATCTCCCAGAGACATCCTTGGATTTCTTCAAGACTATTGCCTCAACACATCTAAAATGGTGTGTCTCAAATGATTTATAGGTTACAAGAGACAAAACTTATGATCTATAGATACATATGTACATAAAAAATAGATTGGTTCATTAATACAAAGAAATAAAACATGGATTTATGGTACTTATTCACATGTTTAGATCTCAGAAATAAGCATAAAAATATCGGAGGCCGAGATCTTCAAGGTCTTACAACTAATAATCTTTTGCAGAGTGTGTGAGAGATGAAAAGAGAGAAGATTAACTCATCACATAGAGCGTAAGGTTGCAAGAAATATATATTTAACACATAGATCTTGATAAATTAAGGATTTTTATGCTTATTCGGGATACAAGCAGAAATAATGAATGAAAAGGGAGTTGAGAGGTATGATTCATTTGTTGTGGATTTAAACATATAATCTCAATATTCCTCATAGGCATATACATAAACAATGTTCAGACAAATGAATCTGTGAAACAGTTACATGAACTTTCATTGTTGGCTTAAGGGGACCCAGGTTGAAAGTTATTCATGCCAACCAAAAAAACCCTAACTGCTAGCCCTTTTAGCAACAACCTGCATAGCGTAGGCTACAGTCTCACGCGAAGAAATATTGGGGGATGCTAGAACCAAGTTTCTCCATCTAGGGACATGTGATAAGTGGTTCTCAAGTTCTGATAGTTCAGATCTACCTTAGCGCAGATCAGTAACCTTCTAGGGCTTGTTACTGTAACTAGGGTAAAATGGCTTCTAGACATTCATGAAGGTGTATGATTAGTCTTTACGGATCTTGAACATACAATGTTTCTACTTTCATGAATTAATCAACAACCCTAGATCTGACTTCACGCAAATCTATCCAATTTATCAGAAAACATAGTAGAAATGACCCTTAACTTCGTAGAATTAGAGAATTACTCAAATCATGCATAAAGATGATAGATTTAGTGGTTACGTTCAATATTCATTCATTATTTCATAGAAAACACATTATAAGAAATAATTCATAACATAAATAGAATCAGCAAAATTGCTCAAATTGTAGAATGATTTTTCAAGAATCAACCTTTATTGATATTTAACGTTCAGATTACAGAATCTCTCATTTTGTGTGCTCAACTATAGGGGTCTATGTGCTTAACTACAGACTTACCAAGGCCTCCTACTCACTCAGTTGTAGGAGCCTCCCCCTTCTCGCCTAAGTACAGGAAGCAGAGCCCCCCTACCTTAGCACTCACCTAAAACAGTCACTATATTGACTTAGCTTACTTAGTTTTTTTTCTAGTAGACTCACTATGACTCAAATATATAACATTCTCAATACAATACCATGGTCCATAGACCATGGGTGAGTCTAAAAAATGACCTATTTACTTATCCAAACAAGGGGCTAAGACCCCTTTGACTCCTATCTACCTGCGCAGTCCTCATCCACATTTCATGAAGACTTTACATCTTTTACAAAAATCTATACAAAAAATGGGTTAACTAACCCCAGCACTGACCCTAAGGACCCTATCCTAATAGGCCCCCAAAAAAAAGATCACGACTCACCCTTGAGTCACTCAGTTAGAGCCGCAATCTTGCTACATAGACCACCGAGATCAACCTGCAATACTACAACCTCAACAATGCTCTATGCTCCAGCCTGCTACACTTCTTCGACCAGTTTCTATGGTCAGACCCTCCACTACTAGGCGCATTGTCCACTGCATCTGCTGTAGCACCTTAGCTTTTCCTGAATTGACATAGTAAGCTTACAAGCTTCCTCTTTCCATAACTGTAATTTGGCCTTTAGAAGAGTCTCTTTCCTTTGTAATTCTTTCACATGTGCTTGAAACTTCTTTCCTTCATGTAGCTTTGTGAGGCGTTGCGCTAGTGCTAATGTGTGCACAGTCACTCGGACATCATCATACTTATGCTGTGTCTCGTGGACATCAATGTCAAACTTTTACAAGTTTGGGTCCTCCTACAGATTTTTCCATAATTCCATTACTACATTGAACATCGTTTCTTAGTGATTGACTGCGACATCCAAGGTGCTCTTATTTTCCTTGATTGCTACTCCATGCTGCTCGTGAACCTCTCATGGAGTCGTTAGTTGCAACTTCAACTACAACTCGACTATCTTCATCTAGAAATCAAAGGTAACCTTGCTAACCTCTTCCTTTGATGCTTGTATTGTGGCAGTCAATTTCCTTACTTTCGCCGATGCTTCGGCATCTTCCAAGATCTTTAATTGCAGCACTGATTTGTGAACCTGCTCTATCGCTATCTCTAGGCTCTGATTGCGATGTTGCATCTCCTCCTTTGCCTTCAGTGCCTGCACTTTCTCTACGAACATTTGTTCACTATTTACCTTAAACTCACTAATGACCGTGACAGAGTGCTTCTATCTGCAACTCATCTAACTCCCCCTGATGCAGCATGTGGAGAGTCTGGAGTTGCAACGTGGCCAAATTCACTCCCATTTCTTTTACAGTACTTAGCACAGTGCAATCCTCATGTGACTCTACATGAACGAACCCTTCTAGCAATGGTATAACTCTGAGGTCCAAAGTTCGTTCTAGTTCTGCCACTGTTCCACATCCCTATGTCAGGCTCACTTGCACCCCACTCACCTGCCTGATGCCCTCTTAAATATTTTTGGCCTACATTTGCAGCTCGCGTAGATCCTTTTGGACGCTCCCCAGCGTCTGCATATATTGTTGCTCAAACTGTTGTAACACCTCAGTTGTTGTATCTCGAACTTTGTCACTAATCTCATCAAGATCGCCTTCTATTAGCACCATTAGGTCGATGTGTGTCTACTTATCAGAATTATTATTCTTCCACTGTCCAACAGTCTCCTTCTTGTCACGCCTCTTCAAGGTGAAAGGATTTCTCTACTCCTCACCACCTCCTCCTTCGTATTTTGACATCTCCTCCTCATCTGTGTGATGTGAGGCTAACTCTTCACCTTATTCTATATCCTGACATTATTTTTTTGCCTACTCTTTGGAAGCACATTCTTTCTTCGTGCGTTCTTCTTCCGCAGCTGCCTTAGCAACATCTTCCTTCTTCTTTTGCTCAACTAGAGTGCACACGACTTTATGAGTTTCATCCTTACACTTCCGTGTAACATAACTTTTTGCACCTTTTCTAGTGCCTACATCAAGCCCCGTGGATTCGCGCCACTATGCTGGCCAATACCCCATGATCTCCTAAACATCTAACTTAGATACCAAATAAGGAAACTTGTGCCATGTGTGCTTAGGGTCCTGTCATGCTCTGATTGACACGTTGTGGAAATCATCCTTGAATTCCATGTAGTTCGTCAATTGCATGAACAAGGTTGGGGACAACATTGGCCTCTGACTGATAACCATATGAAGGTTCATCTCCATGAGAATCTAGAAACTTTTTGACTCCTTAATCCTTACTGGATCCTTTGTGGACCACAACGAGGCGAACCATGCTACCTTGGGTAAATCTTCCTTGTGTGGGGGGAGCTAACTATCCTCCAACAATCTCCAATCTACTAAAACAATAGATAATAAAATCCATGCATAATGGAATGGCTTTCTCTCCTCCTAAAATTCTCGATAGTTCGCAAGGAAATTCTTTCATAGATATTTTGCCCAATTATATTGGACTCCCTTTGCACAATGGGCTGCTAGTGACACAACCAATGTCAGAACTTCATCTGCGTAGCACTTCCTCATAATTTTTCTCACGAGAATCTGGGTAGCAAACTGCACCACCTAGTCCTGAATAGAGCGAATAGAATGTCCATGCAACTTCTTAATAAGCCCATACTCTACTTTCATCTTGTCCACCAACTCATTTTCCCCAGCTTTCCCTCCAAACTCCTTGCAGGGTCCTCCCCTTTGTAGGGTAGCTTTGTTATTTAGTGAAATAACATGACTGTGATCGGGATGGGCTTCGTAAGTCATAGACACCATCGTGTACCAGCATGACGAGCTGGTGCACACACACCGTGTTGATTTTTGATATATCAAAATGTGGCACATAGAGCGTGTGGATCAGTCACGCCTGCTCAACACCTCTGATCCACTTCATGGGCTCCAAATGCATAACCCCAGTCTCCTCATAGTAAATTTTGGACATATACTTTCTTCTTTTCCAAATGTGGGACCTCTCGTGGTCTACGAGGTCCCAATCCTCCATTTTCAGTACTGGAATTCGTGCTAATAGTGTGCCTTCAGATTACACTTGTTCAGGCAACAGGGGAGTTGAAACTGAGAATGTCACGGAATTAGGGTCTTTGGTAGCCTTGGTATTTACCTTTCACAGAGGGATATACTCGTGGAGCTGTGAGATAGGCTCTACTTCTTCAATGTCCAATTCCTCTATGCCTTGGTATTCCTCCTCCTCCAAATCAATGCTGGGTCCATATACTACTAGTGTAACCCCTTATTTTTATTATTGCAACCCCCTTATTATATCATTGTGCCCATGTAGTCCCCATATTGTTATTATTGTGCCCCATAGAAGCCCATTATTTTTATTGTTGTGCCCTTACATTATTATTGTTATGTCAGGTTTGATTATATTATGACCCCTTAGACTCCCATATATAGAAAGGACGTCTTATCATTTGTATCATCTAAGAATTATTCATTTTTGTAATGTAAAGGAGGTTTCCCCCTCAAAGAGTAGAATTCTAAGTCGTTTATCTATCTTTTTGTGAGTTGGTTTCGTAACATTTGGTATCAGAGCTTTAAATTCTAGGGTTTCAGTCCTCCAAATAGGTCTTTGTGGAATTTTCACTATAACTTGTTTTCTACGAGGTTTCAGAAGATGTAAAAAAAAACAATTTGAGAAAAGATCGTTCTAAACCTCGAGTCCTAATATCAAATCTAGTCTCGCTATATTTTTGGATATATGACCTGCGGAAGTTAGGGTTTTTGCAAGCTCCAGAATTCCATCTCAAACATGTCATCATGGAATTTTCGTCATAATTGTTTTTCTATCAAGTTTCAGACAGTAAAATTGAAACCCATTTGAGTTGAAACCTTGGTGAATCTCGGGCTGGAATTTTAGATCTTGTTTCACTATATTTTCAGCAATAGAGTCCAAGGAATTTAGGGTTTCTACAGGCTCCTGAATTACATCCCAAATAGGTAACCTTGAAAAATCATCATAACTGTATCTCAGAGCATCTAATTCGAATTTCATAAGAAGAGACAGAAATAAGATGGACTGCAGTTTGTTGGGTATTAGTTTCATAACCTAAGCTTGAAACAGTGACACATGGCACATCGTACAAGTTCATTCTACTGAACCAGTCTAGAATTAGGTCATCATGGGAGATTAGGCATAAGTCTTTCTTTGGGAATGCAATTGCAGTTAGACTTGTAGGGTTAGAAATAAGACTAAGAGGGCTATCATAGGCTGCTATTTAGGAACATAAAGATCCTAAATTACAGATGGAGAAATATTTTGATCTACATGAGGTGAAATTGTTACAAAAGGTACATATTGCATATTCATATTTAGAACCAAATCATTTTTTATGGTATGAAGGGCTTCGTTCTTGTAAACCACTTGTCACGTGGACAATTTTCACTAAGGAAATGACATCGCATTATTAGGATACAAAGAGCAACACCTTCTTTAGCCAATTGATAAATCTCAAACAAAAGGGTTCAAGGGTAGAGCACATTCAGGAAGTTCAAAAATTGAATATAAGGGTAAATTATGTTCTAGAGAAGTAGAGGATTGATGTCTTCATAGGTAATTTAAAGGATAGCATTCAACATGAGGTTCGTCTTTTGGAACCTGATTCATTGAAGAAGGCATTCAGGTGAGCAAGAAAAATTGAAAGAGGAATTATGGAAACAAGGAATCCTACCACTCACAAATATAAATATGGAAGTGTTTTTTCTCCTAGCCTTCCACAAACTACAAGGTTTACATGACAACAATTCGAAGAAAAAAGAGAAAAAGGGCTTTGTTATAGTTGTGATTGCAAATACACTAAAGGTCATAAGAGTGTTGAGAAGAAATTATTTTACATAGATTGTAAAGAGGAGAAAAAACAAATGAATCCAACCATATCTTGTACTGCATTGGCAAGAATTACCACTCCTCAAACTCTCAATATAGAAGGGCATATCAAGAAGAAGAAGGTGCAAGCAGTGAAATATCAGGAAGAAAAGGATCAAAAAACGTCAAAATAAAATGATGCTAACCAAGAACCAACCCCATAGAAAGAAGAAATGAATCCGACCATATCTTGTAATGCATTGGCCAGAATTTCCACTCCTCAATCTATAAAGATAGGAGCACATGTCAAGAAGAAAAAGGTAACAATACTGATTGATTCAAGTAGTACCCATAATTTTATTCATTATAAGATAGCCAAAGAATTAAATTGCTTCCTATATCTAGCACCAGAGTGTCAAGTGGCAGTTGCAAGTGGAGGAACCATAAATTTCTCTGGAAAGTGCCATAATATAAAGCTACCATGGGAGAATATGTATTGAATAGCCCAATGCTTTCCATTCCAAAGGGTGGTGTTGATGTTGTACTAGGAGTCCAATGGCTACAATCCTTGGGTACAATAGCTTTTAATTTTCAACAACTTTTCATGAAATTTTCTTTGGAAGGAAAGGAAGTTGAATTAAGGGGTATCATAGGGAAACAAGGAAAGATAATCAACTCTAATAGAATGACAAAGCTTCTAAAGAAAGAACAAAGAGGCGTAATTACACAATTATGTTTGCTAGAGGTTCCCACATTGAAATCATCTATTTCTCCAAATCTCCAAAAACCCTTGGACAATCATTCCAAGGTATTTGAGACTCCCAAAGGCCTCCCACCTATTTGTGATCATGATCATGCTATTCATTTGATTCCAGGAAATTTTCCTCCAAACATCAAGCCTTACAGATATCCATATGCCCAAAGGAGTGAAATTGAACGTATGGTTTCTGAAATGCTAGAGGTTGGTATAATTATCCAACCAAATTCGATAAATGAAGGGATGAATGGAAGAATGATGAATCAGGGTGGGAACTCACTCAAAAGTTGCAGAAGATCCAAGTTCAAACAATATTGCCAGAACTTGACAATGAAGGAAAAATCATATTGGAACCTGAAGCAACCATAGAGCCGAGAAATTGAACGAAATCGATCAATTTCAGAGTATCTCATCAAGTGGAATAACTTACCTGCTAAATATTCCACATGGAATGATGATAATTTTATACAAAAGCATCCAAAACCACTCAAGCGTTGAGGACAACACTTTTTGAAGGAGAGGGGCATGTTAGGTCCCTACACTACTAGTGTAACCCCTTATTGTTATTAGTGCAACCCCCTTATTATATTGTTGTGCCCATGTAGTTCCCATAGTGTTATTATTGTGCCCCATAGAAGCCCACTATTGTTATTGTTGTTCCCTTACATTATTATTTTTAGGTCGGCTCTCATTATATTATGACCCCTTAGACTCCTATATATATAAATGAGGTATTCTCATTTGTATCATCCAAGAATTTTTCATTTGTGTAATGTAAAGGAGGTTGCCCCCTCAAAGATGCTGATTTCTAAGTCGTTTATCTATCTTTTCTATTTTTTTGTGAGCTGGTTTCATAACAATCAACCACTTTCTCTGGCTGCTTGTCTTTTTTCTACTTTTTTCACACCTCCAGATTCTTCCTCGGTGACATTCTCATTGGCATTGACTTCTTCTTCTTCTCCTTTGCGGCTGGTTGCTTCTCTTTTGTGTTGGATTTCTTTGGCCTCAATGACCTCGGTGCGATAGAGATAGGGGTTAAAGCTTCCATACTTGAAATCTCAAGGCCCGCACATCAGACACAACAAATTCTGAAATTACGGCTTTGGCGGCATTTGTAGCAGTCATTCGTTCAATGAATAACTCTCGAGCTACTACAGTGTAGTTTGGAAAAGAGGGGCGTGTTATGAACTCTTCCCAGAACTCTCGATTCATAAGATTCAGATAGCAAAGCACCCAACCAACTCTTAGAATGAAAAGTGTTCTTTGTTGGACCAACACACGTAATTTATACGAAGTTTTGAATCCAAATCCAATCGTTCACCCAAAATTCTGATAATAAATGCATCTTTGGCGATAGATCTCGAAATATTTTTGCCATGAACAATGCCTACCTACTCCTCTTAACTGATATTTGGCCATCAAATCATGAATAGTAACCTCAACGGCTACTTTTGGACCCACTTGCATGTCATCATCCTCCATGGTGCAACTCATCCAACACATCTTCACTTGTCGCACCCTTGTCATCCGTTGCGCAACCATTTTACCATGTCCTTCACTTAGTCGGGGAGCATAAATTATAGTCCTGCAATCCCTTGCAACTTCCTGGATTACTAATACTATCCTGCTTCCATATAGTCATCGTGCGAGGGAAATATCCCCTTGTACAACTTCACCCTACTTTTGTTCACTTTTTTAGGGAATGGTTCTCCATTCAGCTTCACGAATTGAATGACAACACCATCCGTGATCTCCTTAATAACATACGGTCCTAACTACTTCATTTGAAACTTTCCTAGGAACTTCGAGAACTTGCAATCATATAACAACACTAAATCATCTACCTTCAACGTGCACAACTTAATATGCCGATCATGCCATGCTTTCTCGCGCTCCTTTTGCACTTGCTGGTGAAATCTTGCAAGGAAGTGGTCTTCTTCTAACTCCATGATCTACCCGAGCCGTTCCTCCAAGGTATCACGGTCTGCTATCTCAGTCAATGCTGCAATCCGTAGACTTGGCACCATATACTCCATCGGCATTACTACTTCAATTACATGGACCAACCTGAATGAATTTTGTCCTATAAACTTCTTTCAAGTCATCCTATAAGCCCATAACATAGCAGGTACACACATGTCCTAGTCAGTCCTCTGCATGTTGCATACATTGTTAATGCATTCTCTAAAATCTTATAAAAAGCTTCCATTGTTCCATTCGTCTGTTTGTGATAGGGTGTGCTCTTTTGATGATATACCTGAAATTATTCCAACATCGCATTTATTGTTTCATTCAAAAAATGCGTACTTGTATCGCTCATCAAAATCTCAGGGCATCCAAACCTCGTTATAGACATATTCGAGCAAAACCTTTGCAGCAGTGGTCACTGTACAATCCTTGATTGGCTATGGTTCCACCCATTTGGTTAAACACTCTATTGCAGTAATAAAATACCATGTGCTTGCCTTCTTTCCTATTGGTTGTATAGGACCTATAATGTCAATGGCCTACTTATCAAATACTTGCAATGAAAATTGAGGATTTAAAGGCAATTCATCCCATCGTGAAGGCTTCCCCATCCTTTGGCAAGTATCACATGCCTTGCACTATGCGTTGGAATCCTTGTCTAACGTAGGCCACCATACCTAAGCATGCAAAATATTTTGCTTGATCGTCTTCCCTGCATAGTGGCCTCATTCCACTCATCCATGAGAGTCATCTAGGATACTAGCATGTTCAAACTCCAGAACATACATGCGCAGTATCTCATCCATTCTTGTTTTATATAAATGACCCGTAGTTACTGAAAAGTCTGCACCACGAACTACTAACTCCTTCCTCTGTTGAGTGGAATAACCTTCTGTAGTTGTTTCCGTTGTTAAGAATTGAATAATATTTGGAAAATGATCATCTGCGATGCGCATCGTCAAGGGTTGCATGTCTGGTAGTCCTTCCTCTAAACTACTTAGTTCCTCACCTGCTTCAATCCTTGACAGATGGTTCGGGCCTGCATTCATCCATCTAGGCTTTACAATCACCTCAAAGTCATACACCTGGAATAATAGTAACCATGGCATATCTGCCCCCCCAACACAAGCTTATTGACCAGGTACTTCAGCATGGAGTGATATGTATACATTTTAAAATGTCCACCTAATAGATAATTTCTGAATTTCTATTGTGCGTAGACCATCGCCAACCCTTTTGTGCTTTTTAGTAGAGTAATTCTTCTCATCTTTGGATAACTTCATGCTCGTGAAATCTATTGGATGGTCAATCTCTCCCTCAACTACCTGTGTTAATACAACTCCTAGCATAATACAAAATGCATCAACATGCACATGAAACTCCTTTTTCCAGTTGGGAAATACCAAAATAGGTGAGATCACCATTTTCTCCTTCAAGGCATCCAAACTATGCTGACAGTCTACATCTCAGCAAAACATCACATCCTTCTTTAATAATTTCTCCATTGGCATGGTTATCTGGGCATATGCCTTGATTAACTTCGTGTAGTACAGATCTCCTAATGTCGCACGTAGTTGTTTCACATTTCCAGGGGCTTTCAAATTCACAATTACATTGATCTTGGTAGGGTCCATAGAATATACATTTTTTCAAGTTCAACGTGATCTGATACCTTCGAAATGTATCCAACATAAGGCGCAGAATCGCAACATGTCACTTCACCAACCCAAAAACAGCCCAATCATCAAAATATACTTACAGGAACTTATCAATAAACTCATTGAACGCCATGATCACTACCTAGGAAAATATTATAGGTGTGTTCTTCAATATGAATGGTGTAACTATATATTGGAAGCAACCCCACTAAGTCGTGAAGGTTGTTTTGCTTCAATCCTCTGGAGTGATCTTTATTTGATGATATCCCATAAACCATCAGTGAACGCGTACACCTCTTGTCTACCAACATTCTCTAATACTTCATCAATAAATGGTGTCGGAAATGGATCATGCACACAAGAATCATTCAGTTTCCGTAGATCTACGCATATGCGGATTTCACCCTTTTGTTTCTTTTCTTGGACCACCATGGGTCTTACCCAATTCGATTCTGCTACAAGCTCAATAATATTAGCTTCCAGCATTTTATCCAGTTCTAGGTGCACCTTCTCCTTATACTTTGGATTCAATCAATAAGGGTGATCTTCATAATGCCTATATCTCCGACAATCCCTTTCAAATTTAAAAACTTTGTGGGGAATAAGTCCTTGTACTTAAGCAGTAGCTCAACAACCTTATCAACCATATCTTCATCCTAATAATTCCTATCTTCATGAACTTAGTTTCTTCTTTAGATCCAATGTTTACCAATCACATTTTCAAAGGCTCTGATATATCTAGGTTTGCTACCTTCAGTCCTTCAACTTCCTGTTGTCCTTTCGTTTCTAGAATTTTAATATTCCACGGATCATCCTCTTCTTTAGTAGTCACATTATAGCATTCCAATGCATGGTGCAGTTGGGTACTCAAATCTGGCTGAGTCCCTTCTACTGGTTCCTTTGGTGTTTTGAGTATAGCTACTTTTATTACTTGTAGTGCTTCATCGATGCTATCAAAGCCATCTTCAAAGTTCAAGGTTAATAGAAAAATCTCCCTTAAAATGTCCCATTTAGTAGTCCCATGGTGAATCTCTATCTCCAAATACCATTAAATTGGGATCATGTCTAAGGTATGACAAGAGATATGCACCCATTTCGGTTGTGACTTTGTTCCCTAGGCCTTAGTCCATTGTGCTAAGTTATTGTGTGAATCATCCTTGCCACTGTATTTTTTGGTCATTCTATTATTAGCATAGCCAAACCATAAATTCATCATTCTTCTATATTCTCTCCATCCCATAAAGCTCTCATTGTGCTTTCCCCACCAACAGGTACACATAGCGCACAACGGCAACTCCAGTACCTGGAGTTGATGTCCTTCTGGAACTCCCCTTTCAAATCCATCCAGAAATAGTTGCACATCTGATCTGAAATCACTCGTGAATGATTTCAGTTAATTAATGAAGGTATTACAAACTTATGTGCTAGGGGATGTCTATGTTATTTCATGCAACAGATCGATAAGATTGTGAAATACACAAACACTGAAATAGTAAGAGAACACAGTAAGCAAACACACAAACACAACAAATTTAATAAGGAGTTCACCCAATCCTCCTAGGCTACGTCTCCTGGTCCAGCTTTCAGTGGTGGCCTTTCTATTGTGTCTTAAAAAGTAGAGTTTTATAGTAGTGAGCTCAAATTGAGTCTCACTTAATAGATAATGATTAGTGGGACTGTACTTTGATTCCCTAAGTCTCTAGAGTAAACAAACTCCCCTTACTCAATCTTGACCTCAACTAGTCTTAGTGGTATGAGTCCAATTTGGTACTCAATACCTGACAAGTATACACAAAGGAGTTGTTTGAACCTCTCAAGCCTTCTCTAGAGTTCACAAACTCTCAAACTCTCTCTATCTCTGTCTGTAAATGCTGCCTTTGCTCTGTAGGTCAACTCGGCTTCTTTGTTCTCTGCACAAAAAATTCTTCTCTCTCTTTTTTCTCTCCTTTAATGTTTTTCTCCTCTCCTTTTGCTTTCTCTGTTTACTTGTGAATTAAAGCCAATCTGCTCCCTGACTGTTCGTTTCTACTTCCCAGCTCTCTGGATCTCCTACCTCTGTCCACTGGAATTCCCCTGCTCTGTGTCATCATCACTTTAACTTTTCATAGAGAGGTGGCCACCTGTTTCCCCACGAATTGAGTGTCAGTTTTCTGTGAACGGTCGTTATTTCCATTACTCCAAGATTGCCCTTGAAAATGATTCCTCCGCCAACTCATCAGTCATTCCGAATCTCAAATATTATCCACCTCAGCCTATTTCCCTATCGAATCTAGTCACCCATTGGATTTCTTCTCCACCGTTGATCTGGGGCCTCCAGATCCTATGATCTTCGTCCATATCGTGCGGGTAAGTAACATGACCTTTACTCGCATGATGAGAGTGGTTTTATTTCTCATCCGTTGGACGCATGTCACCCATTGTATGGAATCGGGTGGGACTTGGTTGAACCTGCTTACCGTTTGAGGGCCTTCCGATATCCTACCAGTTTTAGAGTGGGGCCCGCCTTCTCATAGAATTGGTGATTTCCGTTTGGTTTTATGATTTCCCCATGACCAAGCGCAGATTTCCTTCACTGAGGGGGACACCCTGCGATACGCTATTAGTGCTTTAGCGCTAATCACGTACCAAAAACTACCTTTGTTTTTGGATATGACTTCCCATTTTTCCTATTTGTGCCAGCATGCGGTTACCATGGGCCAACGGTCTATGCGCTTTGACAAAGGGTCCTCATTGCTCCATGCTGACCACAAATTGCCATTGTTCAGAGGTTATTTCTAATAAGCTCGACATCCATAGCACTTTGAAACTTTGGTATGAATTTTATAGAGTTCAGGAAGCTTTTAAGAGTGTTTGAGGATCCAATTCAGATCATGACCTTCCCACTGAAAAAAATCTTTTGGACCACCAAAAGTTGGTTTTCAAGCATCGACTAAGTGAGGGTATAGCTATCTCACATGTCCAATCTCTATCCATTTTGCATTGCTTGGCTTTGAACCCTTGATTCCAATCCTGAGGTACTCAACATCTCCACTGCGTGTCGTTCTCACCTTCTTGTCCAAAACTATATCTTCTTGCAATTCACTGAGATATGCAGGTAACAGATCATCAATAGAAGCCAATTGACTCTGCTCTTTGGGATCTTCATTAATGAAGGCTCAAATAGTCTCAAGCTATCTGCATTAACGACTAAGTAGATGTGCATGTAAGTTGGTAAATCAAGGTGAAAAGCATTCTCACCAATTTTCTCAAGTATCTTGAAAGGTCCATACTGTTAGGTAAACTTGACTCGGGATAGAGTCAAAGTTGACCAGGTTAAATAGTGATGGTTTTGGGGCACATGGTATTGTGCACCCATAGTATTCTACCCATGGTATTATATGTAATGGAGCTTATAAAAGGCTGGAAGGACTTCATTGTAATGCAAGACCTGGAGGTGAGCGATGAAGGCCCAATTGGTCGGATTGGCCAGGGTTTTGGCCAATGCTAATAAGATCTTATTAGGTTGGGTGTTTTCCCAGATTTGGGGTTTTCTCGGATAAACATTTGTGTTTATGTGTTTATGGTTGTTGCTGGTTATTTTTATATTTATTCCTCTCAGTAATTATTTATGTTATGCAATAAATTTCTCAACAACTGGTATTAGAGTCATGCCCCGAAGTTAGCCAAGTGGATGAATCCTCGGAATGCCGAATGAAGGTAGTGAGCCCTGGTAATATCATGATGGGATCCGTGGATGAGCTCGGTTAGACAAGCAGTGTGCTCCGGATTCTTCATGGACGTGTCCTGGTCCCAACACGGTGAAGAGGAGTTGACCTGGGATAGAGCAAGCTCTCGAGGTAGGTGGTGCTCCATGTAAGGCGTGTGCTTCCAACGCATTGGAGCGAAGAATCCTGGTTGGTAGAGATTGGACAGATGGATAATCATTTGAGGGGAGGCTCAATGGTCCTTTGTTCGAGGGGAGGATTGTTGGGTATACAACCAAAGTCCCACATTGACTAGAAGTGGGGAAGATCGTGGATATATAAGGATGGACAAATATATCCATTGGTATGAGGCCTTTTGGGAGTAAGTCCAAAAGCAAATCCATGAGGGATTAGGCCCAAAGTGGACAATATCATACCATTGTGGAGATATGTGGTGTCTAGAGATATATTTGTCCACCACCTTAAGAAATTTACCCGAGAACAATAATTACTTATGGAGAATTATTGAGAGAAGCAAATATAAAAATAACCAGCAATAACCATAAACACATGAACGCACATGTTTTTTTGGGAAAACCCCAAATATGGGAAAAAACCCAATCATAATGAAATTTCATTATCTTGGCCAATCCGGCCAAGTGGGCCTTCACCGCTCACCTCCAGGCCTTGCATTACAATGAAGTCTTTCCAGACTTTTATAGGCTCCATTACATATAATACCACGGGCAGAGTACCATGGGTGCAAAATACCATGTGCCCCAAAATCATCACTGTTTAACCTCCTTTGACTCTATCCTACTCAAGTTTAACCCTAGCCAACTCGACCAAGTGGGCCTTCACCACTCACCTCCGTAATATATAATTTTATAACAACTGGTATCAGAGCCAAAGGTCTATTTGGTTGATAAACTCGTAGGAAAGAAGGGTTCCTTGTTCGAGTGGGAGCAATGGCAGAAGATGGTAAGTTTAGGGTCGAGAAATTTAACGGCCAAAACTTCTCATTGTAGAAGATGCAGATGGAAGATTATCTGTATCAGAAATATCTATACCTACCATTGGGCGGAAAAGCAAAGATGCCGACGGGTATGAAATATGAAGAATGGAACCTTCTTGATAGAAAGGCACTCGGAACAATACGATTGTGCCTTGCAGTGTTGGTCGCCTTCAACATTTCGAAGGAAACAATGACAGAGGGTTTGATTAAGATGTTGGAGAAAATATATGAAAAACCCTCGGCCTCAAACAAGGTATTTCTTATGAAACGGTTATTTAATATGAAGATGTTGGAAGGTGGATCTGTTGCAGATCATTTAAATGATTTTAATACCGTGACAAGTCATTTATGTTCTGTAGGGGTAAACTTTGATGATGAAGTTAGAGCTCTATTATTCTTGTGCTCATTGCCAGAAAGTTGGAATGGTTTAGTAATGGCCATAAGTAACTCTGTGTCTGGATCTAGTACTGTAAAGTTTGATGATGTTATCGGTGCTATCTTTAGCGAGGAAATGCGATGGAAAATCTCTGGTGAGACATCGGGAAATGCTTTGAGTGCAGACTCTAGGGGAAGAAAAATGGAAAGAGGAAAGAGCTCAGGATATTGCAGTAAATCAAGGAAAGGCAGATCCAAGTCTAGATCAGGGATAGTGTGGTAGAAATGCGAAAAGAAAGGACACCTAAAGAAAGACTGTAGATCTCGGAAGGGAAAAGAAGGAGATTCACAGCAAGAAAAAAATCATGAAGAAAATGTGACAGGTGAGGTGTTACAAGATGCTTTGATTCTTTCTTTCGAAAATATTACTGATTCCTGGGTGGTAGATTCAGGGGCCTCATTCCATGCCACACCTGATAAGAAATACTTTCATGGCTATGTTCAAGGAGATTTTGGACAAGTTCGGTTGGGTGATGATAAACCCTGTAAAATTGTTGGAATGGGTAAGGTTCTTGTAAAACAGCAGAATGGAAACCAATGGCTACTAAAGGAGGTAAGGCATGTTCCAGATCTAAAGAAAAATCTGATTTCAACAGGGCAGTTAGGCGGTGAAGGTTGTGTGACAACTTTCACAGATAAAGCTTGGAAGGTCACCAAAGGAGCCCTGGTAATAGCAAAAGGCGAAAAGGTTGGTACATTGTATTTATGCAATGGTGTTTCTAACTCTGTTAATGCTTTAACTTCTAAAGGAGCAGATGCAGCATTATGGCATCATAGGCTTGGACACATGAGTGAAAAAGGAATGAAGATTCTTCACTCAAGGAATTTGTTGCCAGGTTTGAAGAATGTTGATTTGGACTTCTGTGAGAATTGCATTTATGGAAAACAGAAGAGAGTCAGATTTCTCAGAGTTGGGAAAGAAAAGAAGAATGAAAAATTAGAGCTTGTGCATACAGATGTATGGGGACCTGCTCGGGTATCATCTCTCAGTGGCTCTCGTTATTATGTTACTTTTATTGATGATGCAACTAGAAAAACTTGGATTTATTGTATTAAGAATAAATCTGATGTATTGGATACTTTCAAGAAATGGAAAGCTTTGGTTGAGATTGAGACAGG